>CM033792.1:11643040-11861040 GCA_019656835.1 Rhododendron ovatum
GCCCTCTGTTTAGCATTACACAACTAAGAGCATCGCCAACACTTGACATCAAAGCCTCCACTCCAATTCTTATGCCGAATTTTTTTTATTTGACATCAAGTTATCCCTCTCCAACCCCTTATGCCAACTCTTATGTCAAATTTCGAAAGGAAAAAAAATAAATTCAAATGGGCATATTTTTAAAATTTGGCACGCGTGTAGATGGCTGTCAAAATTGGCCTGTTTTCACCTCCCTTCGAAGCCACGTCATTTTTGGCTTGATAGAAGGTATCTGGATTGGATTGTAAACTAGCGTCAATTATAACCGTTACAACCTCCGGCTTAGATTTGGCATCTCCCATTGAAAATGCTCTGACAACACAATACTGATATTTTAGTTCGAGAAAATAGAAGGGCACAAAAGGAAACCTCATTAATTTGCTACGTAAACTTCTGTTCGGACCATCGTACAACATTACCCTTTGATTGATGGACACAGAGGTAAACATAAGGGTGGCCGGGTGGGCCATGATCCTTGTTAGAATCACCTTATATATGATATAAAATACACATTAAATATTAATTGTCTGTACTATATCGGCCTACCCAAAATTCAAAAAACAAAATAAACAATATATGGTAGTATCAAAATAAACAACTTCCTTCTTTCATGTCGTTCATTGAAAAGGGATTTGGTGCGACTTTTAATATATTTTACTAGTTTCGATCATAGATGACTTTCGAGATTTGAAAGAACGCCCGCCGAGATAAGCAATAGTACTAAATTTTATGTGTATGTACATGTTTTGTCAAGTATGAATAGAGAGTGGATTTGGAATTTATGCATGCTTAATTGAATTTCAAATTGTCTGCAAGGAACACTTGAAACTTCAACAACCACGTGAATATATAAAATTTCAGGTTTTAAATTTCGCCCAAGATTCTGAATACCATATTGGCTAGACTACCGATTTTTCTATTGGTACGGTACATACCTGTACCAATGAGATATTGGGTACTGTTTTGAATTTATTGATATTAGTATTATTTTTCCACATAAAAAAATCTATAGTATAATATACACTTATTAAAAATAAAAATAAAAATAAAAATAAAAGTAGTCCGGTATTGTCCATTGAAGAAAAAAATAAATTTAAAAGTAGTCCGGTATTGGCTAGTACTGACCGGTATTTTCGCTACCGTCCGGTACCGACCAGTATTTGAACCAGAATGAAATTAGAGGCGTAGAGTATCCAATTTGGACAATACAGCCGGTACATACCAACAGGTACGATATGAGATTCATAACCTTAGTTTCGCCCCCTCCCCCCTCTATCTAAATCCTGCTCCGTCTCTATCAGTTGTCCCCTATAAAAACCCATGCAGACCAACTTATTGGAATAACCTACCTCTCTTGAACTCAAATGTCATTCACATAGGAACTTCTTGAATCACACTTTAATCCTTTCCAAATAGCTAGGATTTTCTATTGATAATGGGGAAGAGACCAATAATAAACAGCTTCATTTTCTTGGCTCTTCTTATTCTCTTGCAACAGGAACCAAGCCATGCAAGAACAAGCCCTGCAGGCCAAGGCTTTGCGAAAACCAGTGGGACCCATTTTGTGATGAATGGGAGGAGATTGTACCTCAATGGGTTCAATGCATATTGGCTAATGAACATGGCAGTTGATCCTTCGACAAGGGGGAAGGTGACAACCACATTCCAACAGGCTTCAAAAGAAGGGATGAATGTTGCAAGAGCTTGGGCTTTTAGTGATGGTGGTTACGGATCCCTTCAATCCTCTCCGGGCTCATACAACGAGGACGTTTTTAAGGTATCGTAACACGAAAATGCTATGACACACAAAAACAAAAAATTGTATAAATCATCGTCTCTCGTATTCCGGTGGTCAGACGTCATTATCATGTATGTGTACCACCAGCTTTGTAGGAAAGACGATATTTAATGCATACAAATTACTTTATTTGGTGCCTCTTAACTTGTTCATTGGATAGGAATTAATCTAACGTTCTTTTTTGATTGATTCTTTTTCTTTAGTTTGAAATTCAATTTCTTAATTCAAGTTGAAAAAATAAGGGTGTGTTTGACTAACTAAAATAAGAACTTCAAATAAATATTTATTAGTTGAATTAAAGGTGACGTTGTGAGAGAATAACTAGCCTCGTAAAGCGTAAAATAAATACTTAAAAAATAAGAACTTTAGCGAAATGAGACCAGACCGCAACCTCCCTTTACAATAATGTCAAGATTGAATAATTCATCTAGAACTTATATAGTGTTCCTGTCGCAGGCCTCTCCTAGTCAGATGACGTCGTACAAAATACATGTTGTATTGATAGGAGAGGCCTCAGATGAGGACACACATGCGTCTATTTCTATAGGAATTTCATGTCAAACATTCGATCTCTTACTTTCAAATTTTTATTATTTTTCTCATCATATATATATAAATTAGTGAGTGAAGATAAATCAATAACATTTCACTGGCACATGCATCATATATGCTAATGGGTACTAATTGTTTCTTCCTCTTTAATTGGTTGAGTTATATATATAGGGACTGGACTTTGTGGTTGCGGAAGCTTGGAAATATGGGATCTATCTGATACTCACACTTGTGAACAATTGGGACGACTATGGTGGCAAGAAACAATATGTTCAATGGGCAAGAGACCGAGGCCAATCCAGCTTAAACAACAATGATGATTTTTACACCAACCCTGTTGTCAAAGGATACTTCAAAATTCATGTGAAGGTATGTGTATATATATATACCCAAAAAAGCTTATCATGTGGCACCTGCCCGGGCAAAATTTGGTGTCAACAGCTTACTCATCTCTCACCCTTCGATTTCAAAATGTCACTGCCGCATCATTTTGATTGAACGTTCTTTAAAAATTCGACTTAAGTTAATTGTTTTTCACGTTACCTCTGGAATATCGGACAATGAAAGCAAATAAAGCAGGCAGAAAAATGAATATATATACTTCCGTACGTAGGTATGTTTTGTATGACAAGGAAATCGATTTCTGGTGCAGACTGTCCTCACAAGGGTGAATTCGATTAGCGGAGTGGCCTATAAGGATGATCCTACCATTTTTGCATGGGAGCTAATGAACGAACCTCGTTGCCAATCTGACCTTTCTGGAAAACCTCTCCAGGTCCTCTCTCTCTCTCTCTCTCTATATATATATATATATATATGTATATATATATATTGATAAAAAAATAATTGCGTAAGCTTCATATTAAGAATTTAATTACTACATTTTTCCCCATTTTTTTTAAGATTAGCAAATTTCTCTCTCTATATAAATATAGGTTTTTCCCCGTTAGTTAATGGGCGTTCTTCATCCTTGAATGCAACTCACGATTTTTATTCAAAGCAACTCACGATTTTTATTCAAAGCAACTCAAACACTACAAAATTACAAATATTTCACCCTACCCCATCCAACTCTCAATCATGTATGTCTCTCTCTCATTTTTTTTAATAACTCAGGTATCCAAGTTAATTTATGCACACCTTGACTAATTTATGGATGAATCTCATCATCCACTTTCGGAATCCCATGTAAAGCCAGAATAAAGTTCTTTATAAACTGGTCCCAAAAGAATTGAGAACACCGGAAATATTTCGAACCTAAAGAATTAGAAGAGAACAAACCTCCTTAAGTTTAACTATGCCAACCTCTTGGGTCTTGGGTTGTTTCTCTCACTCTGTCAAACAACTTCCTTTCACTTTCTCTCTCTAGATCTTTTTCTATGAACTCCGATTACTATTTCATAACAAACATACCCAGATTTATAGATACAAAAAAGGGAAATCAACCACAATCAGCACACAGTCTAACCAAACCAAACCAAACCTAACCAAGCAACCCCCAAATTCAAAAAAACCAGACAAATTAACTATATTCTTGCCTTGACCGGGCCTGCTCTACGATCCCAACCTTCCTCTTTGCTTCTTAACTACACCGCACACCAACTCCACTTCTGAATATCTCAAGCTTATCACAAGTCACACCATGCCGATCATGCATGCATACTGCTATAGTGAGAATGAAGGGGCCCGTCCGGTCAGTTGGACCCGCGAATTGCTCTATAAATTTGTGTTTTCAGCAATCTCCAGGGTTTCGATACTATCTTGTTTTGGTGAGAGAAACTTTAGAGAGGTAGAGATACACTTGTAAGAAGATTGGAGCTTGTAATCCTTAGTGACTATAGCGGATCGATTCGTCTCTTCCCCTTTAGAGTAGATACACAGCCTGTGTATTGAACCACGTAAATCTCTTGCGTTCTTGTGTGCTCGGTTTAATTTCTTGCTTTCCTTGCGTTTCTTCATCTTATTGTTCTTGTTTGAGATTGATAATTGCTTGATAGAATCGTTATGTCTTGCGCTTATCGCACAACAGGACTGGATCACAGAAATGGCGGCATACGTGAAATCCGTCGACAAGAATCATCTTCTCGAAATCGGGCTAGAAGGGTTCTACGGGGATTCGATGCCAGAAAAGAAACAGTTCAATCCTGGTTATCAAGTTGGGACGGACTTCATTTCCAATAACCGGATACCCGGAATCGACTTCACTACCATTCATCTCTATCCCGATCAATGGTGACTTAATTTCTCGATTTTACAAATTACTACATAGCTATAGATATATTCATCTGACTAATTTGCCCCGCACACAAACTTTTGGTTTCCTTGTACTCGAAAATTAACGAAAAAGAATTTAGGCAAGAACTTTGTGGGTGAGTCACGTATATTTTTTTTTTGTCTTCCGAGGTATTTTTTTTTTTTACTAAAACTTATTTTTCCTAATTTTTGTATAGCTTTTCGTCGTAATTTTTGAAATTTAGTTATTCGTTTTGACGAGAGGAATCGAAAAAGTATAGAATTATGGACCGAAGTTGAAAAAGATTGATGTAAGACGACACTATAGACAAAAAAAATACTAACTACTTGGTATATTTTTGTCTTTAGTATTTTTTGTGTGCTTTTGGTCATCATTTTATACCTTTAAGACTCTCTTTTCGAGACGGATGATTAATCTAAAAAAAACAAAGTGAATGAATCAAAATAGACGGAGAAAATACCAAAAATATTGATTTTTTTTAGAAAATATTAGTGTGAACTGAAATTATTGTTCTGAAAATAATTTCTTTTCATCCATACACAAGCCTCAAGCTCTCTAGCACATACCACAAAAGCAGGTCGAAAACGAGTACATATCTAATACGTACACTGTTTGCGTAATGGCAGGGTACTGGGATCCGACGAAGAGGCCAGGGCCGCATTCGTGGAGAAATGGATCCAAGCCCACATCCAGGACTCCAAATCAGTGATCCAGAAACCAATCCTGCTATCCGAGTTTGGCAAGTCCTCAAAGTCAGCTGGGTACAGTGTGGCCATGAGGGACAACTATTTCCAGAGCATATACAACACCGTGTACACTTGTGCCAGAACTGGGGGCCCTTGCGGGGGTGGGCTCTTCTGGCAACTCTTGGCCCCAGGAATGGACAACTTCAGAGATGGGTACGAGGTTGTTTTGGAAGAAAGCCCTTCCACTGCAAGCGTTATTGCTCAACAGTCTCAGAAGCTCTCTGCTCTCGAGTCTTGATCACTGACTAGCTAGGAAGTGTTGTGATTTTGTGTGTTTGTGGTCGTTTAGTAAAGAAAAAAAAGCTATGGTTTTGTTGGGCATGAAGGCGTAATAAGTGGTTTCTTTAGTTTCAATGTAAGATACGGTTCGTTTTTGTTGTACCGTTTGCATGGGTGATCTCGGTCATGTAAAAAATAAGTACGTGCCTTTTGTATGTACCTACAGAATAAATTGCAAGTACTAGATTTGGTTATTTTGGGTGTCGTTCATATGACAACAACTTCGAATTTGTTCCACGTTCATATCTTATTTTCTAGTTTTTTTTCCAGGGTAAAATATGTACACAATGTTTTAATACGGAGAAAGTCGATCAGTTTATGTGCACAGATCAAGATATATATTGTAGTATCCTTTTTTCCCCTGCCTCATTGACATATAAACAAAGGTACGTACTCAAAAACAAGATGAAAGAAACTAAGAAAACATATATATCCTCATTGACATTTCAAGTTCCACACTTGGCCACTTTCACAAGTTGTAACCACAACTCTCAATATTTCTCTCTCTCTCTCCCCTGCCTGATGCCTCATTGACATATGAACAAAGGTACTCAAAAACAAGAAACAAACTAAGAGAACATATCCTCGTCGACATTTCAATTTCCACGCACTTGGCCACTTTCACAAGTTGTAACCGCAACTCAATTCTCTCTCTCTCTCTCTCTCTCTCTCTCTCTCTCTCTCGTACTCCAATGGTTGACAAGTGAAACCAGCTATGTTGATCGAAGCCTAAGGTTGAAGTAGTCAAAATAGGGAAAAGTTCTAGATTGGTATTATGAGCATATGAATATGGATAGGCCATAATGGTGCTCCAAGTGGGACATTCCGTCTGGTTGACATTCGATTGCCTTTTTGGAAAGTTGGTCAGAGAGCAAGAATATAAGCACCAAATCTGTGACTATATATACTGCATGTAGCAAGTACATTTTGTTCAACAAATCAAATAAGAGATTCAAATCTTCAAAGTCCAATGTAGCTTTGTCTTGAGAGGCTTGCGCGAAGACGCGGAGAGTCGATTGCAGCCAAGAATGATTTGTCGGCATGTTAATTTTCGCAAGTTAATTATGAGGTTTCTTTTTTTATAACCAGCAGGCCAGCAAATTATTCTTGGCTACATTTGGCTCTCTTCTTCTCATGTAAGCCTCTGGTGAATCCCCTCCATGATAACTTTCGTATGGATCTTTGCTCTATATTGGTTTTACGATTTCTAATTTTCTATCTTCATTGGACGTTATTCATCAATCTATATTTTCCCACTTTTGTTAATAAAAAAAAATTAATAAATTATTCACACCACATGTGCGATAATATTGCACTTGTAAGTAGACATGGTTAATTGTGAAATTAATGAATCTTTTGTTATATTATCTCTTGAATCATTGTTACCATACTTAGCAAGGATGGTAGGAGGTTTTTTTTTTGAAACGGCAAAAATTTATTAGGAAACTTGATAGGGGTACATCAAGTAAGGGGAGAGAGGATGGGGATCCAACCAAAGGTTGGACAATAGGCCGAGACCCAAACACCTAAGGGGCGACCTGAACACCTGTGGACAAAGTCCAAAAAAAAAACACCCTATGTGCCTCAAAATGCCCAGATTGGAACAAATACAACTTAGATTAAACAGAAAGACCCAAAATGTCCAGATATAAAAATAAGCCCAAACCCACAAAAGCATGCCCATAGAAAACATAGGCAACGCCCAGCCTAAGAGACCCAAGACCAACCCAAATCCTAACAGCCCAACACTGCCTAAACAATCGCCGTTACCACCAACATGCTGCTAACCACCCCACCAGGCAAACCAAAACGGTGCCAGTGATGAAAACCTGCCTGGGCCGTGAACCTAATTACACCACCAAACTGCTCGAACCGATGGAGTTAGAAAATTTGCTAAGAACATATGTAACTTTTATTGCTGATATACCCATTGGACCCATAGGAGTTAGTAAAGTAAATTGTCCAAAAATTTCATTTAAAATACAGAATTAGCTCTTTATCGTTGCCAAACAAGACCCAATCGCATGGAATATGTGTGAGATTTTAGGCATTTGGCCAAGTCGTTTATAAATTCTGACTACACTCCTGATGCGTACACATTTCTTGTATTTAGCCATGTATATATCTATGGTCAGGAAATTTGTGATAAAAATAGGAAAAGGAAATATAAAAGATAGGAGAGAAAATTAAGTGGATGTTAAAAGTAAAAAAGAAAAAATCAAGATCGAAAATAAGCTCCAAGATTTACACTTTTGCCCCTTTGGAGGATTCAGAAAATCTATGTAATAAGTACATGTCATTGATGATGATGTATTAATTAACAAGTCAATTTTGGTCTGATGAGTTAAATCTTTTGGAGTCAGTTTTCTGGCAGTTGTCAACGTAATTAATTATTGATCGAGAAATGTTGAAAATCAAGTGATGGTAAAAGTAATTCATGAGAAATACTATTCTTATTATTTAATGAAATTGACTACATTAATAGCAAACCATCCTCCAGCTAGCGGGCATCTCCCTTCACACGTTACCTTCACACGTTACCGAATTTATACTACTATACACACACACCATTTTGTAATGTTCATGTCAGCTTTAAATATTCAAATTACCTTAACAGTTTTTTTTTTTTGCCATTTATTTTATACGTTAGTGTGGAGTTAACAGCGGAATTAGTTAATTAGTCCACATGGAGATCCAGAAGTTGTTCATAGCCCTAAACACTATACGTCTCTGACGAGGAGTGAGTTAGTTTACTCTTCACTAAAGTGAAAATGGCATCAATAATCCCTATTTTCTCACGCTGTTGTAATGTGGTTCTCGTACTCTCCAATGTGACACATTTCTTTTAAATTTTCAGATTTGGCCTGATGATCAAAGCCTCTAACGTACGAATCTACTTTCTCTTAAAAGGATCGAAATCAAGTGCTATCAACTCTTTTGGGGTCATTAGAGGTTTGCTTGGTCATTAGCGTGCAAATTGAACACATGATTTTTTTTTTTAATTTTAAAAAAAGAAGGGAGTCAGGCCACTACATACGGAGAATTTATTGAGTTCTCATGAGAATTGCCGCACTGTCATTTGGTGTCCCACCCCTTTCACAACTATTTATACAATGTGTGGTTTTGTAAAGGGGTGGGATGCTGGTAAAGTGGTAATCACTCCTGCAAAGGCACAAGTGCACAACCATTCATAGGAGTGGAAAAATTATTCCCTGATATTGGGTGGTCTTTTTTATTTATTTATCGGCAAAAAGATTATATTATTAAAGCTTGATATGGGTACATCAAGGAAAAGAAACATAAACCATGATATTGTCATATTGATACATGAAATTAATAGGGAGAGGAAAAAGACTTCCAATAGAGCATTGGAAGAGTGGAGAAAAAAGAAGGCCAAAAACAGCTGGCCAGAAAAAACAACGAAGAAAATATCCTACACCAGATAAGAAACCACATCAAAGCCGGAAATCCTCCGAGCAGCAAAAGCAGATTTGTTATCCCTCCCAAAACATCACCAGAATAGTAAGGCAAATAGGAGCACTATTACAAGCAAAACAAAACTGATCCATCTTGAGCAATAGCTGTCATTTCAGTAGGCAAAGAAATAGGACCTTTTCAGCATTTTCTTCTGGATTAGAACTCCAGAACATCTCTTAGCCCTCCCAAAGATAGGAGTTGAAAAAAAAGAGAACATTGCAGATCCTTCATAGAGAGAAATCGACACCTGATAGAAGGAGCCTCTGTAATCCGGGAGAGGAACAACCAAGCAAGAAAACACAATTGGACAGCCACATCATCTTGGGTGGTCTTGGTACCACTACGTGGTGCCCTAATACCCTTTTCAATATCTGTTTCTTTGGAGCTCAGTACGTACTAAGTGTATTTATGGACTCTCTTGAGAAATGTTTAGTGGAGGCGTATAATGGGGCACTGCCATCTCATGAGGTAATAAATACCAATAACAAAAGAAATAATGATGACATCAACAATTAAAAATAAAATAAAATCAGGTCTAATCCTATCCAACAAAAAAATTACATCAACACTAATTTGAATTTAGAGTTGATATAATTTCACACATATTTTTAACGAGAGTTGAGATGAGTTTTCCATCGCCAGTAGCAAACTCCGTTGGGGCCATGAGAAATTTTTCAGGTCATTAACTTCAGACATGTTCGAGAGTTTGGGACATGTAAGTCCTTCATTTTCCTTACGGATTGATGGATCCTTGCCTCCTTGGAGTTATAAAATCGAATAAGATCGATAGCCAGATTTAATGTCAATGTGTAAGGTCAGTTCTTGGAGTAATTGTAAATACATATCATTTGGAAAACGTATCATACTCTTTTTATTCAATTCACAGGTGGATTTGGGAAATAAACTTATTCCGTTAACAGGTTAATGAATTAAACCAACACAACACCCATATTTTGGCAATATCTTGTTCACAAAAGAAGAGCTGAAAAGCAAAAGATAGAGGATTTTCATTCATTAATTATGCATATTAAAGAGAAATACTTAATATTTTTTCCTCCCTTCATAATTTATTTATTTATTTTTTGCAAATTCAAAAGTACAGTCGTAAAGTGGTTAATACGTCTCATTGGTTCGGAAAATTATAAAAACTTTAGAAACCATAAGTGCCATGAGCCCATTTAACAACTACCAAAAATGAAGGTATTGTTGACCCTCTTTAATTTTTTAATGAGGCGAAGAAAATCACACTTGTGAAAATCTTGACATCTCAGTTCTCATCTATATAATCCCAGAGGAGAGGGCTCATTCCACTCTCTCTCTCTCTCTCTCTCTCTCTCTCTCTCTCTCTCTCTCTCTCTCCGTGTGTGCATTGGAGACAAAATATTTGAGTAATATTTTAGAGATCAGATCTAGCATTGTGAACCATGTTGGGAAATAGAAGATCATTCATTTTCTTGGCTCTTGTTGTTCTATTAATCCAACTGCAGGGACAAAGCACTGGCCATGCAAAAGGTCGTCATTACCCTGCTGGATCACAAGGGTTCATTAGAACAAGTGGAACCCATTTCGAGAAGAATGGGAGGAGATTGAACCTCAATGGGTTCAATGCATATTGGCTGATGTACATGGCGTCTGATCCTACAACACGGGCGAAGGTGACGAACACTTTCCAACAAGCTTCGAAAGAAGGGATGAACATTGCAAGAACTTGGGCTTTCAGTGATGGTGGAAGTTACAGACCCCTGCAGCCCTCTCCTGGCACTTACAACCCACTTATGTTTCAGGTAACACATTATAAACAAACCCGGGGAGGTGTTCTGCGGCATCGTGTTGTGTGCACCTAAACCGTTGATCTCGGCAATTAATAGTTGAGATATATTTTTAATATAGACCGTTAATAGTCAAAATCAACGACCCGAATACGCACAACACAGTATTGTGCACTTACTACACAGCACCATCCCGTTCAATTATGAAAAAGTACATATCTACGTATGCATGTAGGGTATACCTATACACATAGGGCAGAGCTGTACGTGATAGGGTCTCAAATTTAGTTTATGATTTAGTAGGAAGAAAATAAGAGATGTAGGTCTATTTACATAATTGTGGTATGAATACACATTTGGTCTCTAAAATCCTAAATAAAGTCAAGTTTGGTCCTCAAATTAATAATTTTACCTCTCCCTTTATTTTTCTTATTTTGTAATAAACCATAACTAGCTATAAATATTGCTGATAAAAAAAACTAGATATAAATATTGAGATATGTTATTAGTTATTAAAAAAAGAAAAACAACATACGGACGTAATTCTATATGATGTAAGATCATACATAGAAGTAAAGAAAGATTGACATATCATTACAAAAATTCAGCTTTGGGGGAAGATGTCAATGACAAATAATATTGCTGTCAGATGTATCTTCTTTCAATTGAGATTGATGAATCTAAAAAAGGGACAAATAAGTTGGGACAAACAAAGTACAATTCAAACTCTCTTTTTAATTTATGTGATGCATAGATACAGCACTAAGAATTTGAGCATATATATATATATATATATATATATATGGTAAGTCTGGAGTCGAATCCACAGAGACAGTGATGTGTGCTGATTAAAAACTCGGGTTGTTACTGATTAAATTGGCTCTTAGGTAGCCCCCTTGACAATTGATTGGGATTTCCTAAAACCTAGGAAATTGATTGTTCTTTTCAAATAATTTAAAGGAAGTATGGTCGTAGGGTCCATAGAATTCGCAACTAGTCTGGATTAACCTGCTTCATTCAGTATTCTTAAAAACATTCAACTTTAGATTGAAAAAAATACCCCGCAAGATGCGAAACCTTATGGTTGCCGTTTACTTATACGCAGCGTAGAATGAGTTTTGGACTCCTATTCTCCAGTTCACATGAGCTCCGACAATGTCCGGGTTAGTCTACGAAAAGTATTTTACCAATCTAAAATTATCTTTTTCATTGTTTGAAAATAGGAGCAGTGCACGGTGTTCTAATCACCCCGCAACCCTACCTAAATAACTACTCACTGATAATTATCAAGCAAAAATTGAAAGAAATCCTAATTTGAAACGTACTTCTATTACGCGAGATAAAAAATAAACAAGAAATATGAACTAATCAAATACCAGCGAATTATATTTATTAAGAACATAAATTAAAACGAGTTAACGAAGTATGAGTAATTGAATAAAATTATTAAACTTGAAGAAAAAACTAGGAAGAAAAGTAAACCATATTCGGAACAAAAAGCTTCGTTCACTGTTTTGCGTCGTCCCTTTTATAAGCTTCTGTAGTGTCCTTTTTTTCTTTTGATCAGTTCTGTAGTGTCTTTTACAAACCCTATTTTCTCTTCTTTTTTTTAGTCAAAGCCGTGGGCCACCACTGCCGAGAATTTGGCTAGGCCTTCTACTACTTTTTCTTTCCTTGGTCAGTAGAAAACCACTTTGGACCCACCAAGACATTGTGTTATTTTGCTACTATTTCCACTTCCATGACTATGTGCACCCACTAGACTGACTAGAGCAAAAGTAAAATGATCCAATCTATGATTTGCCAACATAAATAATTTACGACTTTAACGTATTAAGCTTCCAAACACCTATAATATAAAAATAGAGCATTAAACTCCGAGTAATAATATAAATGGATTTAACAAAGATAATATAGAGGGCGCTAATGTAAACATTTACGCGCTTATTATACTTCCCAACTTACACTTTTTTAGTCCCTAGCAAAAAAAACAAATAAGATAAATTTCAACTATATACGTCACTTTCATAGGACTCACGATTGCACTTAGCCTGTGCAACAAACCTTTTAAACTCCTAGGCGATCCCTAAAGGACGAGTGAAGTCTCGTGAAAATTTACAATAATAAACACCCACAAACACTGTGAATTCTTTTCACATGAAACTCAAAAACTTGTAATACAACTCATCGATATCTCAAGCAAAAAAAATGAAGTTACCGCAAAGAAATAATGGGCATAAGTAGTTCTAAATACAATCAAGTCATAAAAATGAGTCATGACACATAAACTCAACGTGTGTGAACATGGGCACCGGTCATAAGTGAAAATAACTAAAAGTTCTTTTCGGACCGAGTCTTGACTTTAAATCTCACCGTGTCATACACTCAACAAATGAAATCACTCGAAACAAGGTGCATATTACCTTCAATATGTGCGGGCGAAAATTATGTAAATGAAAGCAAAATATTCTGCATAAGTTGACACGAAAAGAAAGCTTTATATATATAGTGGACATACAATCTCATGAACGGAATGTCAAGTATTGAAAACGCTCTCTATCCAATCCACAACTCATTGCCCCTAGGATCAAATAGGATTTCAATTCCGCTTATAATGTCAGGTAAGGGAAAATATTTTAAGACTAGGTAAAATTCAAGTGTCCGAGAATGGCTTACAACAATAGTGCAAATATAATAATGTGTGCCCTTTTTTTCTTTTTCTCTTTTCAACTTCGCTACATCTCGCTTTCCTATCTTTCTTTTCCACATGTAGAATAAGTATTTCTCCTTTCCATAATAATTTGATGTCTTCTTTTTTTATTTATTTTTTCTGTTCTTATTATTTTTTAATGGGAAAGATCACCACCAATAAAATACAATTCTCAATTTCATTTATCTCCTTATTTTCTCACTAGTTCATATCATTAACTAGCTCTTCTCATAACACAATATAGATGGTGGAACTCAACAAGAAAAAGGCTAGCATACAAAAGGTTCAAATAGGCTCATAAGAGATAAATATATGAAAGGAAGAAACAGATTGGCTCAAAATAGTAAAGATGGCCTATAATCCTCTCCAAGGGGCAATACAACCATGCAAATTCCAAACGCAAGGCAATTTAAAATATTCCCAACACTTGACAACAAAAATAATGAGATCCATAACGAATTTGCTCTTTCGTGACAAATAAGAGTTCATTTGACACCACTCCAAAGAAAGGTAGGCTCTAAACTCACATGAGTATAAGTTTCCACTAAACAAGCCATCGAAAACATTTAAGTTATAACTCACAAGCAACCAAAATTCAAATAAGCGTGAAGTGCAAAGGTGCTAGAAATAAATGTCATGACCAATTCTTCGCGACAAATTAGTAAAAAGAATTACTATACCACCACAATATCAAAATAATGTCTATCACATCTCGAACTCAATCAACCAAGAGTCAATCTTAACAGCCTTTACGTCTCATGCAAAAAGTATTCCACCATTCGGTAGTATTTAGGCTTTAGAGGTGATTGCTTTTCTACGATGGAGGATTACCTACCTCTACCTATTATGACTCAAAACAAAGAACTAAAAAGAAAAGAAAAAAAATTACCCGAATTCTTAACATATATACGTTACCATCCCCTGCAACGGTGCAAAAAATGTTTAACGATTTTCTAGTCCTAAATTAACGAGTTGCCCAAAGCGTAGGACAGAGACTGACGTAGCACAATATCCAGTAAGTCCGGAGTCGAATCCACAGAAATAGTGATGTGTGCTGACTAAAAACTCGGATTGTTACTGATTAAACTGGCTCTTAGGTAGCCACCCATTGACGATTGATTGGGATTAACTAAAACCTATGAAATTGATTGTTCTTTTCAAATAATTTAAAGGAGGTACGGTCGTAGGGTTCATAACACTCACAATCAGTCCGGATTAACCTGCTTCATTCAGTGTTCTTAAAAACATTTAACTTTAAATTGAAAAAGATATCCCACAAGATGCGAACTTTTATGGTCGCCGTTTTTCCATACGCAGCAGAGAATAAGTTTTGGACCCCTATTCTCCCGTTCACATAGGCTTCGACAATGCCTGGGTTCGTTTACGGAAAGTATTTTACCAATCTAAAATTGTATTTTTCATTGTTTGAAAATAAGAGCAGTGTCCGGATTGGCCACGGTGTGTTAATCACCTCACGGCCCTACCTATACGACTACTCACTAATCATTATCAAGCAAAAATTAAAAGAAATTTTAGTTTGAAACATATTTTTATTACACGAGATGAAAAACAAACAATAAATATAAACTAATTAAATACCAGCGAATAACTTTTATTAAGAACAAAAATTAAAATAAATTATCGGAATGCGAGTAATTGAACAAAACTTTAAAACTTAAAAAGAAAACTCGGAAGAAAAGTAAACTATATTCGGAACAAAAAGCTTCGTTCACTGTTTTGCGTCGTCCCTTTTTTAAGCTTCTGTAGTGTCCTTTACAAACCCTATTTTCTCCTTTTTTTAAGTCAAAGCCGGGGCCAACCACTGCCGAGAATTTGGCTAGGCCTTCTACTACTTTGAAAACCTTCCTTGGTCTGTAGAAAATCACTTTGGGCCCACCAAGACATTGTGTTATTTTGCTACTATTTCCACTTCCATGACTACATGCTGACAGTTGAGCAAAAGTAATATGGCCCAATCCATGATATGCCAACGTAAATAATTTACCACTTGAACGAATTAAGCTTCTAAATACCTACAATATAAAAATAAAACATTAAACTCCGAGTAATAATATAAATGAACTTAACAAAGATAAATTGGAGGGCGCTAATGTGAACATTTACGCGCTTATCATTGGAAGAACTCGAATAGGATTGTTTTGTTGGTCTAGTGGGACGAATAATTTGTTTAGACTGGATTCACACATAATGTAGGCGTGCTGTATTCAGGCACGAGCATTCACTATACATGTATATGTAACATGTGTAATGTATATTGTTGTTTCTTTCATGCAGGGATTAGATTTTGTGATCTCAGAGGCGAGGAAATATGGAATTTATTTGATCCTGAGCTTGGTGAATAACTGGGAAGCTTATGGGGGCAAAAAACAATATGTGCAGTGGGCAAGAGACCGAGGCCAATCCTTGAAAAATGATGACGACTTTTTCACTAGTGTTGTTGCTAAGGGATACTACAAAAATCATGTCAAGGTAAATATCGATCGAGTAATAATATTTTTAACATTTCTCGAGTATTAGGTGGCCTTTCCCACGTATGCAGTATTTCGAACCCTTTACGTAGAGACATTATCATTCACTTTTGTTGGGTGGTTAAAGGCAAGAAACAACCCACACATTGCATGTATTTTGTGGTGAGGATATTTTGCATTGCAAAGGTACCACATGACAATGCCACATTGTACTCCGGAACTATCCAATAGTTGACTAAATCTGACAATGATAAAGAGTCATGATATACATATATACATATATATATCCAAGTAAAAAAAAGAGGAATAGAATATCAACACAGAAGGACATATGTAGGAACTAGGATGTGAGTACTCTAGATTTTACCACTTCGAAGCAAAATACACACCTGATTGTCTTAAAATTTTAGAAATTATATGTCCATCGTTGTTAGACGACTAAGGTTTGCCATATAAATGATTAATTTGTGTATTTCCATTGATCGGCAAAGAAAGAGATTTTGTTAATCATAGTGTTGGTCCAAAATCAACTCAAGAGGGGGTGAATTGGATTTCACACTGACTTTCTACAATTTAAAAAAAAAAACTAAATTCAAGACTAATATAATTCTAATTAGGTTGTTTTTGTTATCATCAAAATAAAAAATCATGAGGCTAACACATAGAAAGGATAGCATACATTGATTAATTAAAAGGGTCAAAGGAGAGACGGCATCAGAAAGAGGAAAATTAGTTATGGGCTTTGCCCAATAAGCTTCACGGGCTTGCCCCAATAAATGTTCCTTGTTTAGCTTCTTGCCAATCTCGGATTGGGTCTCGGATTCTCGAATCCTTACTTCTGTAATCTTTGTAACAATTTCAAGGGTAATATATAAAACAAAATCTTAAAATTGGTCAAATTGTTCAGAAACATGCAAAAATAAGCATACAAATTATATAGGATGAAGGGATGATAAGGTGAAACTCCATTAATTTATTCTCTTTATCCAATTACAGATTTTTCAGTTTGAATTTTTGCAATGGCACTACTTAAAACTGCAGGCTGTGCTAACAAGAGTGAATTCGATAACTGGGATAGCGTATAAAGATGATCCCACCATCTTTGCTTGGGAGCTAATGAATGAACCTCGTTGCCAAACTGCAGGCTTCTCTGGAAGGGCTATTCAGGTCTCTCTCTCTCTCTCTCTCTCTCTCTCTTTCTCTCTCTCTCTCTCATGAGTTTTGTACATGTAGATGTGCTGAATCATCACCATGACTTTTGGTTTCTCTACGCTCGTAAGCAACAAATTGGAAAACAAGTACTTCCTCCTTTCCAAATAAAAATTGTCCAATCCGCAGAACTAAAAAATTATGCGATTTTTGTCGAAAAAACTCGAACCTTTTGCCACTAGTTACTAAATATCAATTAGTTTTGAATTTTTGAATAAACTCAAAAATTGTGCAATTTTTATCAAAACTTTTTAAATTTTTCCTGATAAAAATATATTTTTTTAAGTTATCATTTTTCTGACCAGACAATATGTTTGGGATAGAGAGAGTATATATCAAGTGAGACGGTGACGTCATTTTACATATATTGCTTAATTAGTTACTACACACATGCCAATTGATTTCATGATCACATGATACTCTATTAATTTTCTTCCGATAAATTAACTGCTACTCCATTTGTTTGATAATTTTGATCATTCTAAAACAGGATTGGATCAGAGAAATGGCCACCCACGTTAAGTCCATCGATGGAAATCATCTCCTGGAAATTGGACTGGAAGGATTCTATGGGGAATCCAGGAAACAAAACAATCCTGGAAACCAAGTTGTTGGGACCGACTTCATTTCCAACAATCAGATTCCTGGGATCGATTTCGCCACCATTCATCTCTACCCTGAGCAATGGTAACTTCAATCTTCGTAGGACGTACATATTATACACTCTTCTTTGATTTCATTTTGAAGCAAAAGATGATGAACTTTGTATCATGATTGATGTTAGGATGGAGGGTTCGAGTAAGGAAGAGCAATCTGCATTTGTGGAAAAATGGATTCGAACCCACATCTCAGACTCGAATTCACTGCTCAAGAAGCCACTCCTCCTCGCTGAATTCGGGAAGTCATCGAAATCAGCAGGGTACAGCGTGGGTGCAAGGGACGAGTACTACCACTATATTTACAACACCGTGTTTGGTTGCGTTAAAAGCGGGGGACCATTGGGGGGCGGGCTCTTTTGGCAACTCATGGCCTCTGGAATGGACAGCTTCAGAGACGGCTATGAAGTTGTGTTGGATGAATGCCCGTCAACCGCCGCCATTATCCATCATCAGTCTCGAAGGCTTTCGGCTATCAACTGAACAAGCAGCTAATTATTTTACTCATTCGATGCGAATTACGAGGGTAATACAGTAATATCGTCAAAATAAAAATAACAGTACTGTCCTTACGCACTGCTATATATGTTCAATGAGACGCATTACAATTGAATGTGGCAATAAGGGATTTACTAATGGGATGCCATAAACTATACATATGGTTGTGCTTTAATCTGTGAATCAAATGGGTTATTTTTGAATGAGCAAAGGAAAACATTGCGAAAAAAGTAAATAATACTCCCGCCACCAGCCGACCCCCTCCCCCCCCAGGCAACATCGGATACTACATACGCAATCCTATTTGTTAGTAGGGTAGTGGAAGTCGGGAGAGTTAAGCCTAATCAAATACTAGATGATGAACTGGGAACAAGCACTCGTCCAATATTCATCCATCCTATTCCCTCCGTCCCCTTTTTAATGTCCAGTATTTCATTTTGGACTGTCCCTTAATAAATGTCCATTTTGTAAAATTAGTGAGTAAAAATAGTTACATTTCCCATTTTACCCCTAAAAGTAGATTCCATTTTGAAAAGTTAGTGAGTGAAAGTGTAATTATGATGTTTTTATAGAGGGTAAGTAGGGAAAGTGAAGGTAAAAGTTGATGTGAAATATGTAATGATGATATTTTCTTAATAAGTTGGAATTACAAAACGGGACACTTAAAAAGGGACGGAGGGAGTATACAATATCTGTGCCGGTGACCACTAACTATTGACATCCGCATATGAGCCAGCAACATTCAACAAAAAATAAAGCATAATTAGTCAGCAGTGAAATTATATGGGACAATAGAAACAAACATAGGAGTATATGACTACCACATCTACCAATAGAGAATGTCGACTTCTCAGTGAATTGAACAAAAGAAACAAGCACAAGTACCACATCCGCGAGCAAAAGAAAAAAGAAGCAAACAATTGTTAAGTCAGCCCATTGAGAGTGGTTATGTAAGCTGATTAAGAGTTGTTAAAGCTTCAAGCCAAAAATGTGTAGGCAAACCAGCATGAATGAGTAAGGTTAGAGTAGTTTCAACGAGATGTCTATGTTTTCTTTCTACCACTCCATTTTGTTCAGGAGTATTTGGACAAGAAGTTTGATGAACAACCCCATACAACAAAAACAATTGCTTGAGATAATTATTCACAAATTCTCCTCCATTTTCAGCTCTTACAGTCTTAACAGTAGTAGCAAACTGAGTTTGGACATAGGTTTTGAATTGAGTAAGCACAGTTTTCACTTCAAACTTGTAATGTTATGGGAACAACCAAGAATACCTACTAAAATCATCAATTATGAGCAAATAATATCGATATCCTTGTACAGAAGGGACAGGAGCAGGCCCCCACACATCCATATGTAAAAGATCAAAAGGCTTAACAGAAGTTGTGACAAAAATATGAAAATGAAGTTTATGACTTTTTGCTTGATTACAACTAAAACAAGTGACATCAAATGGTTTATGAATAGGCAGGTGAAACTGCTTTATTAATGATTGAAACATAGAAAGACTTCGATGTCCTAACTTTTGATGCCAAATAGAAGTAGATGACACATGAGAACCAAAAAGAACTGAAGAACCTGTGAAAGAACTTAGAGAAACAACACTACGAGCATCTCCAATTCAATACTCTATTTGAGAGTATCAAAATATTCTATTTTATTCATATAGTGATTCTAGAGAAAATCACTATTCCTATTTATTCCAACCACAAATCCTCTATTTTTCCCATAACTTCTCATTTCTTTGGTTTGCACCCTTCACCGGATCTTGAGATACTTCAAGCCATGCACAACATAGAATTTTGTCATCTTCCACCAGGAAAGCTCTGCCACGTTGGGAAGATTTCCCATCAAGTTCCATACTTGGAAGAAAACTTGAGAGGATAATTTTTAAAAGACTTCAGCTCTTTGAGAGGAAGAACTCGAATAGTTTGATGAGAAAAAATCTGTTTTATAGATGAAAGTGTGGTATTGAAATAAATTCACCCATCAATGATGGTGGTAGTTCATCTACCAGTTGTAGAAGTTAATAAGGATACAAATGCCATTTTAAAATGTGAATAGTATTATAGAGGGGATCATCCATATTTTTCCCCATTCTCTAAATATGAAGGATCAAAATCACATCCTTTCAAATAGAGGAGGCTTGAAAGGATGGGTTGGAGGAATTTCATACTCTCAAATGAAGGAATAAAGCATGGGTTGAAGATGCTCTACAGGAGGTCTGAATGGGGTATAAACCCTGATGATAGGGCCCCTTGTGAAGAACTTGGAGAGTGCATGTTCTTGTCCTGAATCACATATCCATTACAATCAAATATTAAAGGACAATTATTATCCTTTGCATTACATGATTAAGTTTGAAATTGATATGAGGAGTAGGTAAAAAACCTTTACCAGAACAATAATTATAACATCACACCCATTTACACACTCATTCACACACTCACGCTCACAATAAGGGTGGGCTCCACACACATTAGATGTGTAGTGTGTGCGGGCCCCATCTTTATTGTGAATATGGATGTATGAATGGGTGTATAAATGTGTGTGGTGGTAGAAGAACTCCAATAAGACACAGGAACAGAAGTTCCATTGCCAACAACACCACCCGCTCGTACCAGTTTCAAGGTTTCTATTACTTAAATCCAAACTAATGGTTGGTGACCCACCCATTAGTTTGAAGGGGCTGTTAAGTCAGCCCATTGAGAGTGGTTATGTCAGCTGATTAAGAGTGGTTAAAGCTGTTAAGTGGCAAGGCAGTTATAGTGTTCTCAGAGTTAATTAAAGTGGTTAAGCTCCAGCTCAGATTGGGTTTCCAGCTCATTAATCCTAGTGATAGCATTTCATCCAATAGGAAGGCTGAGAGTGATTTGTGTTTTCTTTGTGTTTTACATGTATAAATAGCAAAAGGACAATGCATTGAAATCAACGAAAACAGATCAATGAAAGGAAATCAATTTGGGTTTCGGTTCTCTCTCTAGATTTTCATATTGTTATGAAAATAGAGTCCCACATTGCTGTTGAGATGTGAAGACAATTTTAGAGTTACAGTTAAAAATGACCCGGAAGGTTTTGGGTCCCGCTCAACATAGGTTTTAATGTTTTTTAGGGTTTTCTAGTGCTTGCACATATAAAAGCAAAGTTAGGGCTGCCTCCCTTTGTAACTCTAATATATTTTCATCATAGTGAAACAGCCCAGCACCTCGTGGACGTACGATTAAGCAATTAGCTTAAGTTGGAACTACGTAATCTCTGTGTCTTTTTCTTTTCTTGCTTTATATTGTTTTCTGTTTTTGGTTTGTTCTTCGATTGTGTGCGTTTGCTTGTGGGTTTGGACGTTCAAATCCCCAACAATTGGTATCAGAGCTTCGGGTTAGGAGGTCGAGGGTTTACATAATGGCTGAAGAAAAATACAAGATCGAGAAGTTCAATGGTACGAACTATGCTTTCTAGAAGATGCAGATGGAGGATATTTTGTATTAGAAGGATCTATATCATTCGATCAGTCGCACAAAACTAGAACGCATAAAGCAAGCAGATTGGGATATTTTGGATCGCAAAGCTTTGGGGACTGTGCGATTGAGCCTCGCGCCGTTGGTTGCGTGGAATATTGCTAAAGAAAAGACTACAGCAGATTTGTTAAAAACCCTAGAAAAGATGTACGAGAAATCTTCTGCGGTGAATAAGGTATATCTTATGAAAAAATTGTTTAACCTAAAGATGCCTGAAAACTCTGTTGTTGCTAAACATCTGAATGAATTTAATATGATCACGAATCAGTTAAAATCCGTGGGTATTTATTTTGATGATGAGATAAGAGCTCTTGTTCCACTATCGAGTTTGTCAGAAAGTTGGAATGGACTTGTCGTGGCAATGAGTAATTCCTCCGGGTTTGCAACAATAAAATTGGAGGATGTTACTGGATTGATATTAGGAGAAGAGGCTAGGATGAAAGCATCGGGTGAGGATGTTGCTTCGAGTTCAGCACTTAGTACAGAGGGCAGAGGCATGTCTGCAAATAGGGGAGGCAACAAGGGTAAGGGAATAGGGAGTTTTAAGAACAGGGGCAGGAGTAAATCTCGTAGTAGAGAAGTGAAACCTGAAGGTTGTTGGAACTATGGTCAGATGAGGCATTGGAAGCGAGACTGTAAGGCACCACCGAAAAAGCAGTAGAACGTGAATAATCAGGGGGGTAAGAACACCGTCAATGTTTTCGAGGAATCGGATAATGAAGCCTTGATTTGTTCGTTGGATTCTTGCGATGAGTCTTGGATTATAGACTCGGGTGTCTCATTCCATGCTACTTCACGTATGGATGTGCTACAGAATTATGTGCAGAAAAACTTTGGAAAAGTTTATCTGGGTAATTATGAAGCTTGCAACATAATTAGGAAATGGGATGTGTATATGACCTAGACAAACAGGACAATACTGAAATTGAAGGATGTTAGACATGTGCCTAGTCTAACAAGGAATCTTATTTCGGTGGGTCAGTTGTCAGAGGGTGGAGTGGTTATATCATTTACATCAGACGCTTGGAAGATGAGCAAAGGGGCATTGGTTGTGGCTCACGGTAAAAATGAAGGAATCCTATATGTATCTTTGGGTACTTACTGTAGCATCGCAGTGGCAGCATCAGCGGTTAATTGTAATACGTGGCATCATTGGCTGGGTCACATAAGCGAAAAGGGAATGAAAGTAATGTTGTCGAAAGGGAAATTGCCGGGTTATAAGTCGCTGGACTTGGACTTTTGTGAGGATTGCATCTTCGGGAAACAGAGGAAAGTTAGCTTTACAAAGGTGGCAAGGACTCTAAAATCAGAGAAGTTGGAGCTGGTTCATACAGACGTGTGGGGACCATCTCAGGTATCTTCTCTTGGTGGCTCATTTTATTTTGTTACTTTCATTGATGACGCTACGAGAAAATTATGGGTTTATTTTCTCAAGCACAAATCTGACGTGTTTGGTGTTTTTAAGAATTGAAAAGCATTAGTTGAGAATGAAACAGGAAAGAAATTGAAGTGTCTGAAATCTGATAATGGCGGCGAGTATTGTGATGGTGAGTTTAAGGCTTACTGTGTTGCAAATGGGATTCGAAGGTTGAAAACGATCCCAAAGAAGTCAAGGCAGAATGGAGTTGCTGAGCGTATGAATAGGACGATCCTAGAACGTACAAGGAGCATGAGGCTACATGCTGGGTTACCTAAGCAATTCTGGGCTGATACAGTAAATACAGCAGCATATTTGATTAACAGGGGACCTTCAGTTCCTTTAAACAATGAATTGCCGGAGGAGGCTTGGTCAGGTAAAGAGGTAAATTTATCCCAATTATGAGTATTTGGTTGCATGGCCTATATGCATATTGAATCGAGTGATAGGAGTAAACTTGATGCTAAGTCTTGAAAGTGCGTGTTCATAGGCTATGGTACTGATAACTATGGGTATAGGCTATATGATTTTGAAAATCGGAAAACACGCAGGAGTATGGATGTGATATTTAATGAGTCTGTTTTGTATAGAAATAGACAGAATCAACCCGAGGAGACTAATGAAAATTCAGACTTTGTAGAGTTTTAGGGGATCCCTGATAGTAATGTCTCACAGCCTCAGGATATTAATATACAACCTACTCCACAGGCAGATCCACAGATTTCTCAACTCAGAAGGTCTACACGTACCGTTAAACCACCAATGTGTTATTCTCCTGCTTTACACTATTTGTTGTTAACTGATAGCGGTGAACAAGAATGTTTTAAGGAAGCATTACAGGTGGATACCAAGGGAGAGTGGGAGTGTCACGCCCCGCCCTGCTCATGGCACCCTATGCGGGCTCGAGCCGGTGCGGCCACGTGCCCACGACGATCCCATCCATCTTTGTACAATATTGTCCGCTTTAGGTGCCCAAAAACCGTAGACTTCCCAATAGGGTCACCCATCCCTTGACTACCTCAAGATGAGCACGCTTAACTGTGAAGTCTCTACGTTCTTTGGTCCTCCCTTACGGTTTTAAAAGGCCTTGTACAAGTAGGATGGATCATTCCTTATAAATTGTGACATGCCCTTCCCTCAACCGGTGAGCAGGCTGTCATAATCTACCCCTTTAGAGGTGTAACGTCCTCGTTACACAATGCCCAGCAACCCTTCCCTGGGGCCCGTGGCAGCAGAGCGCATCCTACTCACTACTTTTGCCCAGAGTTGAGCTTTGATACCACCTGTCACGCCCCGCCCCGCGCACGGCGCCCTATGCGGGCTCGAGCCGGTGCGGTTATGTGCCCACGACGATCCCATCCATCTTTGTACAATATTGTCCAAGGGGAAGAGAGCTTTGCACAACAAATGGGTATACAGGCTTAAGGAAGAATCTGATGGGAGTAAACGGTACAAGGCGAGGTTGGTAGTAAAGGGTTTTGAGCAGAAACCAGGTATTGACTACACCGAAATTTTTCTCCTGTGGTAAAGATTTGTACTATCAGATATGTTCTTAATATTGTGGCTGTTGAGAACTTGTACTTAGAGCAGTTAGATGTTAAAACTGCTTTCCTTCATGAGGATTTGGAGGAGGATATTTATATGCATCAGCTAGAGGGTTATGTTGTCAAAGGAAAGAGGATCAGGTATGTAAGCTTCGAAGGAGTCTGTATGGGTTGAAACAGGCGCCTAGGCAGTGGTATAAAAAGTTTGATACCTTTATGACAAATACGGGATTCAGTAGATGTCATGGGGATCACTATTGTTATTTTAAGAAGCTTGATAAATCATATCTCATACTTTTGTTGTATGTAGATGATATGCTTGTTGCAAGTTCAAGCATGGATGAGATTGCTAGTCTCAAGGCACAGCGGTCCAGGGAGTTTGCAATGAAGGATTTGGGTTCTACGAAGAAAATCCTTGGGATGCAAATCAGTAGGGACAGGGTGAACCGGAAATTGAAGTTGTCACAGGAGGAATATGTTGAAAAGGTGCTCAAAATGTTCAACATGGAAGGTGCTAAGCCTGTTAGCACACCATTGGCAAGTCACTTCAAGCTTTCGAGGGAAAAAGGGGCAGTAACTGATGAATAGAAGAACTACATGGCCAAAGTTTCATATGCCTCGGGGGTAGGCAGCTTGATGTATGCTATGGTTAGCATGAGGCCAGACATTGCTCAAGCAGTGAGAGTTGTCAGGAGGTTTATGGCAAATCCAGGCAAGGTACATTGCGAGGCAGTCAAGTGGATTTTACGATATCTGAGAGGTACTTCTGATTTGGCTTTGTGTTTTGGAGGCTCTAATATTTGTTTGCAAGGATATGTGGATTCGAATTTAGCAGGGGACATTGACAGCAGGAAGAGCACTACTGGCTATGTTTTTATATTGGGGAGTGCATCAGTTGATTGGGTCTCGCGGCTATAGAAAATAGTGACTATTTCCACAACAAAGGTGGAGTATGTTGCAGCCACGGAGGCGTGCAAGGAGACAATATAGCTAAGGAGCTTCATGAAAGAGTTGGGTAAGGAACGGGACAATTACAAATTGTTCAGTGATAGTCAAAGGGCAATACATCTGGCGAAGAACGCAACTTTTCATTCGAGGACAAGGCATATTGACATAAAGTATCACTTTATTCACTTTATCCGACAGACATATTTACGAAGGTGGTTACTATGGAGAAGCTGAAGTCTTGCTCAACTTCTGTGGGTCTCCAAGCTTGAATGGGAGGCTGGGTGCTGGTGGTGTTAATGATAGTTAATGATTGGCTCGATGTCTGATCATGTCTTCAAGTGAGAAATTGTTGAGATGTGAAGATAATTTTAGAGTTGCAGTAAAAAATGACCTGGAAGGTTTTGGGTCCCGCCCAACACAGGTTTTAACGTTTTTTAGGATTTTCTAGTATTAGCTTGCTTGCACATATAAAAGCAAAGCTAGGACTGCCTCCTTTTGTAACTCTGATATATTTTCATTATAATGAAACACCCCAGCACCCCGTGGACGTACGATTAAGCAATCAGCTTAAGTCGAAACCACGTAATCTCTGTGTCTTGTTCTTTTCTTGCTTTATATTATTTTCTGTTCTTGGTTTGTTCTTCGATTGTGTGCGTTTGCTTGTGGGTTTAGACGTTCGAATCCCTAAGAATTGCTTGGTAGTGGAATGGTGATCACTTAATAACATTTGAGATCTCTCCACTTATTATCAATTGATTTTGAGATGGATATAAAATTTTTATATAGTATCAAAGCATGGCCCGTTTCATCCCCCACATTTAAAAAAAAAAAATCACAATCCACACCCCGCGATAACAGACCAACAAAAAAAAATTCACAATTTACACCCCACAATGACAAATCAGCAAAAATGTTGCACGATGATAGGACCCAAAAATAGTCACACGTGATAGACCTCAAAACGCGATTGCACGTGAGGAGGGATGTTAAGAAACAGAGTCTCACATTGCTTAGGAGTGGAATGAGTAATCACATTTGAGATCTCTCCAATCATTACCAATTGATTTTGAGATGGATATAAAATTTCTACAACAATACATACAAACACCAAGAGATTGAGAAAATAAACTGGAAAAAAAAATTCAAATACTAAGGGGGCGTTTGGTAACCTTTTTGTTTTCAGCTTTTAATTTTTATTTTAATTTTTTTGAAAACTATTGAAAAACACTTGTTTGGTAACAAGTTTTTACTTATGTTTTTCATAAACTTTTTTTAGAGTTTTTGTAAACTATAAAAATTACAGGATCACTAAAATAGAAGACATTAGAAAATAGAGCATCACAAACTACATACAAAATCCACGCAGTATTTTCCCAAGGGTTTTAGTATGAACGATCAGTACTACAGGGTCACTAAAATTGTGAGGGATTGCATCAGATTTGGTTTGTTTCCTTTTTATTGTATATATATAAGATTTGGTTTCATTTTAAACCCCTACTACTATAAAGGGAGCTTGTTGGATTGGAGTTGGTGCTAGATTTCTGGTAAGAGATGAGCTTATTGCCATCGATGCGCACAATTTTTGTCTTTGAGTCGGTGATGAATATGATTTACAAACTATCGAGAGTTGCGTTCCAATGGTGAGAGACCCTTCGGACAATTGGAACTAACACCTGTAGTTGTGGATCCTGTGACTGATCTTGCGTTACTTAAACTTTCCAAAACCTTTACGAAAAAGTTTTTATACGATATTTGATCTGGAATCCTTGCTGGAGGGAAGGTTTGCACTATAGGGCACACTGATACCGGTTTCTATACGACCTGGCTTCCCACATTGCGTATGCAGAGTGGCTTTTTAAGGGTAACCCACTCTTTTTTTTTTTTTTGAACGGCGAGGAAGAAATTTTATTGATAATGAGAATGAAGTACGACATATAAAGGCAAGAGAGGATAGCATCACATTGCCCGAATAACAGTCCAACTAGATTGGCACTCTATCCCGCGACAATCATATGTTATTCAAGCCCAAGCATCAAGCACGGATCAAGCTTTTTTCGGTCACATTTTTTTTTTGGCGATTTCTTATCGGTACCCTTAAAATCAGGTTCTGAATACATTGAACGGCTCGGATTATCGCAATTCGATCAAGAAAGGGGAGGTCAACACGGTTTGGCTCGTAAAGGATCCCTTACTGGATCCTGACTCTGTGTTTGTGTGTGTACACTTTAATTTTTATCAAAAAATATACATTGTTAAAGTTATAAGGTAAAAGTTGAAGAAAAAGTGTAAAACAATAGGAAAGGAATATAGGTAGAATACTGATCCAAAGAAGCGAGGAGTAATTGGTAACCACTATTTAATTGATTTTTTCTTCAATGTACAGTGCCTTAATATCATTTTTTTCCTAACTATAGGATAACGAATGGCTTCGGATGTGAGATGAATTTTTATATGTTGAAACTAACAATTTTTTCATGTTGGAACTAGCCACTTCTCTATGATTTTTTTTTTTTTTTTAATGTTTGAAACTAGCTACTTCTCTATGGATTGTTTTTTTTTTTTTTTTAATGTTAGAATTAGCTAATGGTCTTTGTTGATCATGATGATGGGAGCTAGCAACTGAAACTAGCTAATTTTTTTAATTTTATGTTGTGATGATTGGAATTAGCTAATGTTTTATTTATATATGTTGTGATGCTATGAGTTCAAACCGGAAAATCAAACCAATAATATTTGGTTTGGTTTGGTTTGTAAAATGTCCAAACTGATGTGTTGCTTTGTTTTGGAAAATTGCCTAAACCGGACCAAACTGAACCGTTTACACCCCTAATTTCATATGGCCTTCATGCTTGGGGTCTTCTAGAGATTTCAGCGGGATGTATCACTCTCCCCCACCTAATCCGGTGATGCCTTCATCAGTCTTCCTCCTTGAATCTTTGTATCTGATCTTGGAACTACCACAAAGCATTCCCAGCTTCCTCGAGCTAAAAACGAAAAAACTCAAATCAAAAGAAATAAAAGTGGATGAAATGTTGGTCTTGAGGAATGTTCAAAAACAGTGGCCTAAACTTAAAAGTCAGTATGCAGGAGGCAGTAGGGTTTTAGGAAGACCTTGACGGAGGCAGAGTATGGAGAGACAACAAAAAAGAGGTGTCAAAAAGACTCCCAAGGAGTTAGTCCAAAGGGTACCTGATAGTGCGCTTAGACTAAATAAATAGTGTTTGTTTAAAATTATTGAATGACTCGGATTATTCATATGGGACTTGAAGTGGGCTCCGCGTGCCCGTGGTATCCCATTAGTACTCTATTGGTCGGTACCAATAGTAGGACCGGTAGGAAACGACATCTCACTTCCCTCTTCTGAAAGTAGGGGTGTGAATCCTCAGTTCGTTTCATTTCTTTCCTCACCAAATCCGTCAATAAAAAGGGGTGTAGGACTTGCAGGATGAACAATTACTTCTCCTCAGATTCCAACAATAGTCGTTGATTGATTAGTCACCCAGACAGAGGGGAAGTTGGTGAGTGTTGATTCCGTGGGAAGAACATTCGCTCTTGAACATTCTATTGTCTTCCTCTAAGGGTCTTAAAACCAACCTCACACAGAGTGACTGCCGTAGTCCATTCTGTACGCCATTGCCTTCTCCTTCAACCCAAGAGATCCTCCATTTCTCATTTGACCGTTGAATATTCATACCTCTCCGGCACTCATCCACTTGAGTTAAGGAACATTTGATCCATGCACACATCGAACCTCTCTTACAAAACGTATTTTTGTTCTGGCTTTTGATACTTTATTGAACACAAACCATTATACATAGTTTTGGCCCGTTTAAGTCGCTAGAGACAGGCACATATTTTTCAGTTTTCATAGTAAGCAAAGAACAGATTAGAAACTAAGTAAGCAATCTGTTTATAATGACCAAATGTAGCACTGTAATGTGTGTGTGTAATTATGACAGATTTGATAACAATAGCAAGCCAATTAAAGATCTAATTAAACTACTACTGTGTAAACTGATGCGGACAAGAACAGTAAATGGAGGAAAATGCAACTCACAAACTGTTGACACCGAAGAATATGATGTAGATAGAGTCCAACGATGAATCTGTGTCTGCAAACCAGATTTCGCCCTCGCCAAGGTGCTTTCGGTTCTTCATAATGTCAGCTTCCCAGGATGCAACGATCTTTATGCACGCAAACGCTGCACTTCGAATGCGTGCCCCACAAACAGAAACTATGTAGAATTCTCTCGAACTCTATATGCGGAAGTGTATGTGTGCTCTCTGATTTTTTGAAGCATGAAAAGTTTGTGTCGGTTCGAAAAGAACTGATGCAATGGTTCGGCTCACACTTTTATCGAAAAGTCTAAGCGCACATATAAATAGAGTATATATTCTACACAGATTTTTTGTGGGGCCCACCTCAGATTTCAAAAAAATGATCCGAGCCGTTCATTAAATGTAAAATATTTTTTCAAGGGCCCTTGCTAAAAATCAACTCAATCCAATGTCTAAAAATACTTGATCCAATCATTTTACTATTCATCATCCGAAAATCAAAATGAAAAATTGGATGATTGCATCAAGCATCTATAAGTATCGGATTGGGATGATTTTTTGCGAGAGCCCTTGAAAAAATATTTTACATTTAATGAACGGCTCGAATTATTTGTGTGGGACCTGAGGTGGGCCCCACAAAAAATCTGTGTAAAATATTTACTACCTATTTATATGTGTGGGTAGCGGCGTTGCTCTTTTATTATTAGTTCTTAAACGAATAGCCACGCACCTGTTCGGTATTGGAGGAAACTAAAATAAATTTGGCCCAATAGGACTCTAAAGAAGCAAGTCCAATTTCAAAGCCCAAGCCCAAGCCCAGCCTGGGTACTCTCTCTCTCGGGCTCAGATCGAGTCCAGTGTACTAAAAACCTGTTTGGTCCAGTTTGTGGCGCCACGATTCAGCCAACCCACCCTCTCCTAATCAAGAGCTGGGATCATCCGGAGTCATTGGCTAATTCAAGCTCAATTGCTTGAGCATGGTTGATTTTTCTGTGAGATGGCAATGTATATGACAATGACGAATCTACCAGATCATGATTGGCTTTAAAATTAATTATCTTGTATTTGCCATTAGCTTGCAAAGAAATAGTCATTCTTGCCTCGCAGCCCGTCCTCGCTTCCTTCCGAGGTTTCCTCACATATATATATGTTTCCGCTTTAGTTTTCCTTCGCACACCCTCTTTGAAACACACAAATCTTCTACTCTTAATTTTTCCAGTTTCCTTGTGTGTCTTTATTCGCATATTCTCTCCGAACGTTAAACCCTACTTCTCTAGCAAATGAGTAATACCAATCATACACACAATCTTCCGTTTCAAACTCAACATTCATACTCCGTATTTGGGATGTTAATCTCCATTGCAATCACAAAAATGATATTTAAATGTGATATTTTAACAAGTTGAGATTCATAATTCTATCACAACAAATTCAAATTTGGTTAAAAGGAGTTACCAAAAAAATTAAACAATCAAACAGGTTTTATACCTGAGTATGCTGCTTCAATTTGGTGAAGTTTGGAATTGGGTCCCACTCTAACGTTCATAATCAAATCCCATTTTGCCTTCTAATATATATTTTTTTTTTGTCAAGCGGAAAATCTTTTTGCCTTCTAATTTGCGTTCTCTTATTTGCTTACTTCTCATTTGTTCTTCGATTCTCTCTCTAACTAGAGGAAATGGCGTATGTTTTGTCGTTTTTTAATTGGGTATCTATTTAGGGAAGAACTTTAGCGTACTAAGTTGGCGGGAGTGAAATTCTGATGGCAGGAGTCATTTTGTGAGAGAAATTGGGTTGGGGATGATCCTAGCTCTTTATTTAGGAGAGGTGGATGGCTGAATCTTGACCACAGACTAGACCAAACAAATTTTTAATACAGTAGACAGGATCCGAGCCCTTTGAGGTAGGTTTGTATCATCTAGTTCTCGATATATCACGAGTCCAATGAGAAATCCCGGTTGTTCATTTTCTGTCTCAACATTCCGGTCCGGACAAACATCTAGTCCTGGATACTAATGTCGTTTGACAAGATTTTGTTTCCTTTTATTTTTCCTGGGTAGTTAAGCAAATATTACCAGAAAAGCTGAAGAAATTTTGGTTTCTAGTTTGATTGCATAGTTTGTCTCAGCAAATATTAACCTATTACTCTTTAGGCTCCTATTGTTTTTAGTGGATAAATTCCCGTCGTTTATGAAGATATTAACAGAACTGGTTTCAACGAAAAATTAGTTTAGAGATCACAACGGTAATTTTTCGGCAGGTTTTCAACGAAAAATTTGAACCTGCTCCATTTTGGCCGCTGAGTTATGGGGTTTGTGTGATGGTTTACATCTCGCTTGGGCTAACAGTTGGCCTCGAATTGAATTTAGTTTGGATAATAATTCTGTTGTTCGTTTGATTAATGATCAACAAAGTTGTGCTTTTTATTTCTGTTTGACCAAAAAAAACAGAAAAAAAACCAGTTGTGCTTCACATCCTTTGCAGAATCTTATTGCCGAGTGCAGGTGGTTGCTTGATCATTTCCACACGGTGGAGCTAAGGCTTGATCCTCGGGAGGCGAATAAATGTGCGGACTTGATGGCGAAAGATGCTTTTGGTTTATTAGGAGGATTAATTTCTTTTTCTATTGCTCCTGATGTAATATTATTTCAGTTACAACAAGATCTTATAGGGATTAAGGTGCCGTTCTATTTTCTTTTTAAACCTTATTTTCTAAAAAAAATGTAATTTCAAGCTCAAATATGATGAAAATAAAAAATAATTTTTTATTTTTTTTTGCACCGTTTAAAATATCTCAATGAGATCTATCAAACAAGATTCATATTGGTAGAAAAATTATTTGCGTAAATACATGATTTTTGAGCTTGAAATTTATTTTCCTCTTCTAAAAACTTCATTTTTGGAGAAACTGGAATGGAGCCTTAGGCCCTGTTCCAAAAACCTTCTTAAAAAATAAGCAGCTTATTTCACATTTTCAAACTCAAAAATAATATAAATGAAAAATATTTTTTTAATTTTTTTTGCACCATATATATAAAAGATCTCAAACAAGATCTATATTGCATATTTTTAGATTTTAATAAGCCTATAATTTTTTAGTTTGAAATTGCCTTCTTAAAAAATAAGAATTTTTTTTTTGTTTCTGGAACCGCCTCTTAATACCCTAGATTTATTGCTAATTCATAATAGTGGTAGTATCTTTTGCAAAAAAAACAAAAAAAAAAAAAAAAACAAAACTGGTTTATGAGTTTTGACGAGCTGTGATATTTCCGGTTTTCCCCAGCTTGCAATGGGTCGACAGGGACGTACGTTTGTGGGGTTTCTTGGATAGTACTCCCACCGTCCCGATTTGTTTGTACCTTTTTTGACTTATATATATCCCAAATTGACTGTTCAATTTTAAAATTAATGGATCAGATTATGTAAATTTCAAAATTAATGGATCATATTTGGTTTTCTTAATAAGTTGAAAATCCGAAATTGAACAAACAAATCGGGATGGAGGAGGGAGTACTACTTTGGTCTTTGGGGGAATTACCGGACAGTGATATGTGGGGCAAACATTTTGTAACCCATTGGCAAGTTTTCATAAAATTGCTCTAGAAATGAAACGAAGAAAAGTACTTAATTGAGAATACTAGGGTGTTAGCAATGTGCTACGCACTTTCAGTCATGTTCGTTGGTTTAATAATCAAATGTGCTTAGCTTTTATTGTTTAATTTTTTGGCTTATTTGGGTTGTTTTTGGAGATTGTTGTAAAACAAGGGAAATTATGGATTATCTTTTATGGGCACCGGAAGTCAGCCAACCGCTGCCGCATCTTGGGTTGGTTCCTCCACAATTCCCCACAGACAAAACTAATCTCTTATACGCCTTGACTCATATTGGCTCAAGGAAGCACTGAACTGGAGCCCCCAACAAGAAAATCAAGAATTTACCACAATCCACCACCTAATAAACAGTTGAAACTGGATGAAACAGAACCAAAAAAAAAGCATTGGAAACCACTTATTTGATTCTCCAGAACCACTGAATGGATTCTTCAAAATCAGAACCCATATCCACAGGAAAGGAAGATCTCAATAACGATATTAGAGACTTCACTATGTGTATTATTGATGGTAGCAAGTAAAGTGATTTTATAACAGAGATTGGCACTTCAATGCTGACTAAAAGCTCCAGTGGCATATGCATGAGTTTGGGGCTTTTTCACTACCGGTTTACTGCCTACTTCAAATCTCTTTTCACATGCACCACTTGCTAATTCAGACTACAGATATAGAGTTCCGCAAATTACGAGTGTGAATCCATACCAAACCAACACTTGTGCGATAGTAGCCCCCCCAAAAAAACCATCAAACAAAAAGTTCAGTTACTTTACAATGCAAACTTGTCTGTTAAGTTTTTAACATTTTCTTCTCCAGGATAGCCTTTGTTCAGTTTCTCTACTAGTTTGTACAGTGTTACTGAAATCCTTAAGCAGTAAACCATTATCTAACATATTCGAATCGAGCTCATGATGTGGGATGTTTGAACAGCAGGATTTGAGAAGTTTAATTAAACTGATAGTAGTACGAAATGCATGGTTGGCAACATTTCTACGAATCTGCTTAGGGGGAATATTTCCACGCATAGTTGAAGTGATACCATTCTCCATTATTTCGAACAGCATAGTCAATATAAAGATTGCAATACCAAAACTAATTGGCATAGTTTACTACATTAATTGATGCCATAAAGTGATTGTATCAAAGATATTGTAGGGAGGTATTCCCGAACAGGCTCAAGAAGCGCCCGAGCACGATGCCTAGAAAAGGTCAACGCGATTGACCGGTGACATGAGAAGTCATTGGTCTAGAGAGGTTGTACGATTCTCAGTTCAGTAACATGAGAAGTTATTGGACCAAATAAAAGGACTGTGACATGTGAAGCCACTATTCAAGTAGTTTGTTCGGCAATGAGAAAGCCGAACAAGAGGAGAGCTCCTAAGAAGGCAATGGTCCAAATAAATGATAAAAGACCAGTTACATGTGAAGTAACTGGTCCAGGCAGTCTGTTCGGCCATGAGATGGCCGAACAAGGAGAGAAGTCCGATCAGATGTTGAAGTATAGGGAACATTCTGGAAGAGTCCAGAATAGTCATGTCCCGTAAAAGAATAAGATCCCGAGAATATAGGATCTGGGAAAGATACCTAATGAGAATGGGATGTTCGGCTTGTTATGGAAAGAGTCCTACAAGGATTAAGAGAATAAACTGATAAAGGAAACGAGAATCTTTAATATCCTGGGATTTCCTATACGAGTTAGGAATCCTATGGAAACAGGAATGCTTGGGCAGCAAGCATCTATGAATCTATAAATACGAGGTAAACTCAGAGGAAAGAGGTATGCAATACATTGCATTATTATTGCTTTCCTGCTGATAATTAGGGTTAAACTGCTAGTACGTGATACTAACTTTGGCATCGGAGGGCCTTTGCCATGAGAGGCAAAGGTGCACTCACCCCTGTCTATTTTGCAGATTAGGGTTCTGACAACGAATTAAGATTCCGGTGAAGAGGCACGAATAAGCCGTTACAATCTAGTGCTGATCAAAGCATTACTTGAATTTGTCCACCTACAATTGGCGCCGTTTGTGGGAAACGAAAGAGTTCCCTTTGAAATACGACCATGGTGGAAATAGATCCAGCGACACCGCATGACCCAAAGGATGTGTTAGATAGAGGAAGGGATAAATCTCCACCTGGGGCTCCGAGAAAGCCAGAGGGTGGACACAGAAGGACCACGAGTAAGGGCCGCCTCTTTACCGTCCACAATAAAAATAGAGATGGAGAGACTGCTTCAAGATCCACGAGAATGAGTAAATCCCATCGAAGGGATGAATCAGTCGCACATTCCAGGAGCGTGCACCGCAGCGAAGACGTTCTTGATAAGAAGAGACAAGAAATTGAGGAGTATGCTCGTCTGATTAAAAAATGAGAACATGAGATCAGAGAACTGGAAAGAATCAGGGAACATCCGGAGGACTCCGGACTATCTAGAAGAAATTCTAGTGGCAGTGGGCATGCTATGGTACAATTCAGAAAAACTCCTTCACGAGGAAGAAGGAGCAGGAGCAGAAGTCCAACCCCAAGGCGACGCAAAGTTTCTCCACGAAGAGAGAGGAGCAAGACTCGAACGTCGGAAAGAAGAAGGGATTCTCCAAGAAAGAGGAGAAGCAGAGGTCAAAGCTCTACCCTTGAGGAGGAAGGGAGTAGGAAACATCATAGGGACAGGTACGAAAGACCTGATTCCGATTGGGAAAGAGCTAGACCCAACAAAAAGAAAGGACCAGAGGATGAAACCATGACTGCAGGAGAAGCAGCACGGAAAGCACTCAAGAATATAGCATCCTCCCCTTTTTCAAGAAAGTTACAGGAGGCTAAGTTGCCAACCAGAGTGAAACACGGAACGTTCATCCTCTACGAGACAGATGCTGATCCCGTGGCACATATAAAACATTACCAGCAAGCAATGTTTATGCATGAAGGAGATGATGCAATTATGTGCAAGATGTTCCCGTCAAGCTTAGGGAAGGTAGCTTTGTCTTGGTTTCATAGATTGGGTTCACGTTCCATCCGAACATGGGTGCAGTTGGCCGAGGAGTTCACTGCACGGTTTTTGACGAGCAGGAAAGCTCCAAAAACTTTTAATAGTCTTTCCTTTATGAAGCAAGGCGAGGACGAGCCGATCAGGACATATGCGAAAAAATACTGGAAAACCTTTAACGAGATTGAAGGTTGCAGCGAGAAATACGCTATTGCCACTTTCAAGACAGGTTTGCCTGTTCGGGGGGAGCTGCGTAAATCCCTAAATATGAGTCCGGTGCAGACACTCACAAAACTGATGGAGCGAATTGAACAGCACGCCAGAAATGAGGATGACATTCTTCGGGAGAATGGTAAGCTTGCCACCGAACAAGTAAAGGGGCCTACAAAGAAAGCAGAAAAGCCAGAGCCCAAAACTTATCGTGAAAGGAAGGATTATGGGCAAGCAAAGAAAGAACCGTATAAGGATAAACAAGCTCCGGATCCCAAGTCATTCTTTTTAATAAGCACGGTCTGGAAAGAGCCTATCTACAGGATTCTTTATCGAATAAAGAATCAACCTTATTTCAAATGGCCTCCAACTTTAGGTGGGAATAAAGATGCAAAACGTGCTACGAATCAGCACTGCAGCTACCATAAGGATTGGGGCCATATGACTAAGGATTGCGAAATGTTTAAACGGCATCTTGATGATTTGGTCTCACGAGGTTATCTCAAAGAATTTATTCAAGGAGATTCCAAGGATAAAGACAAGGCAATGGAATTGGATTACGAACAGAATCCAAAGGGAATAATCCATATGATACATGGATTAGCCGAACCTTATACGAGAAATGAGGTGAGATTGCTTCAAAGACAAATGAAACATGACCAACATGTGATGCAGTTGGGAAAGAAAAGAGGGCGCAATAAAGAAGCATGCAACGAGGGCATAGTTTTCACAGATGAAGATCTAGGAGGAGTCCAGATACCACACAATGATGCTTTAGTCATAACCCTACGAGTTGGAGAGTATGACATGGAAAGAATCTTGGTGGATTCAGGGAGTTGCACCGAAGTGCTGTATTACGATGCATTCAAGAAATTGGGACTAACTCAAGAAGATTTGGTACAATCAACAACCCCTTTGATCGGATTTGGAGCAGGAGCAGTTTGGCCGTTAGGAAAGGTAACTTTACCTGTTCGGGCTGGGACAGTAGTACTACGAACTGACTTTCTGGTGGTAGATGTACCGTCTTCCTATAACGTGATTATAGGAAGAACATGGTTACACAAGATGAGGGCAGTCTCTTCTACTTTCCATCAGATGGTAAAGTTCCCAGGATCCAATGGGATTGAACAGATCAAAGGTAACCAAAAGGTAGCTTAACAATGTTTGGTATCCATCATAAAGAGAATCCATAATGCCCACCATGTCAATACTGTGGAAATTTCGGATCAGCCGACCATTGAGGATATTGGAAAAGACCCAACCGAGAGGATAGTTGAAGATTTGAAGAAAACACAGATCAACGAGACTGATCCAAATAGGTATTTTCTGATTGGGGAATCATTGCCAGTAGAGGAGGAGAATGAATTGATAAGTTTCTTAAAGATTTATGTCGATGTATTTGCTTGGACACCAGAAGAAATGCCTGGGGTAAGTGCAGACATTATCTGCCATCATTTGAATATAGATCCACAGCATAAGCCGGTCATTCAAAAGAAAAGAAGGGCAGTCGTACAGCACGTTGACGCTGTAATTGAAGAAGTAGACCATTTGTTGGAAGCTAAGGCAATAAGGGAAGTTTATTATCCAGAATGGCTATCAAATACTGTTGTCGTCAAGAAAAAGAATGAAAAATGGCGTGTATGTGTAGACTTCACAGATTTAAACAAAGCATGCCCAAAGGATAGTTTTCCTCTTCCAAGGATTGACCAGTTGGTTAATACAACAGCAGGATACGGACGGATGAGTTTCCTCGATGCATATCGAGGATATCATCAAATTGCCATGTTCGGGCCAGATCAAGAGAAGACTTCTTTTATTACACCACGTGGGTTGTACTGTTACAATGTCATGCCCTTTGGATTGAAGAATGCAGGGGCAACATATCAGAGATTGACAACCATCATGTTCAGAAAATTGCTCGGCAAAACTATGGAGGTTTACATAGATGACATGGTGGTGAAAAGTAAAAATGGGCAAGGCCATATAGCAAATTTGAAGGAGGCTTTTGAAATCTTGAGGAAATACAAGTTGAAACTCAACGCCTTGAAGTGTGCGTTTGGAGTCGGTTCTGGAAAGTTTTTGGGCCATCTTGTAACCTTGAGGGGGATAGAGGCGAATCCCGGCCAAATAAAGGCCTTACAGAATCTGCAGAGTCCTCATACAACGAAAGAGGTCCAAAGATTGACTGGGATGGCAGCGGCTCTTAATCGATTTATTAGCCGGTCAAGTGACAAGTGCAGACCTTTCTTTCAGCTCTTAAAGAAAATGGAAAGATTCAAATGGGGAGCGGAATGTGAATAAGCCTTCCAGGATCTGAAGGGATATTTGGCTTCTCCTCCCCTTCTTTCGACCCCAGAACCAGGTGAGTCCCTAGTTTTGTACTTAGCTGTTTCTGAGCATGCTGTGAGTGTAGTCCTTTTGAGGAATAAGGGATTCGAGCAAATTCCTGTTTATTATGTGAGCAAAACGTTGTTAGATGCGGAAACAAGATATTTGCCCCTTGAGAAATTAGTCTTAGCACTAAGGACAGCAACCAGAAAATTGCCACATTATTTTCAGAGCCATAAAGTTGTGGTTTACACTGAGTTCCCATTAAAATCACTGCTCCGAAAAGCAGACTTCTTGGGAAGGATCTCAACTTGGTCCGTTGAGTTGAGCAAATATGACATCGATTATCAGCTGCGCATAGCAATCAAAAGCCAGGTGTTGGCAGATTTTGTGGCAGAATTCTCACCCACGGTTGCACCTTTGCCTCCTACGAGAAAGGAGTGTGAAGCAAAGTCTCCTGTAACGAAGAAACAGGCATCAGCCGAACAAGATCCCCTGGAGTGGAAGCTATTCGTTGATGGGTCAGCTTGCAACACCGGATCAGGGATTGGGGTAGTGCTTTTACCCCCTGAAGGATCAATGTTGGAACTATCTGTTCGGCTTGGGTTCAATGCATCAAATAACGTGGCAGAGTACGAGGCACTTTTAGCTGGTTTGAGAAGTGCAAGAACCCTTAAAGCAGAACGTGTTAGGGTATATTGTGATTCACAATTGGTAGTCCATCAACTGTCCGGGCAATATGAAGCCCGGAGCGAGAAGATGGCGGCCTATGTACAGGCAACCAGAGATCTGCTCGATACCTTCGAAAGGGTGTATATTGAGCAGATAAGTTCTGGAAAGAATGCTCATGCAGATTCATTGGCATGGTTAGCCGCAGCTGTACCAACTGAGTTTAAAAGAAAGATAGCCGTAGAGTATCTAACTGAGCCGAGCATTGGGAGAGGCGTGGAGATGGTCTTGGACGTGAACTAAGGACCAAGTTGGATGGACCCAATTGTGGAGTTTCTACGAGATGAAAAACTCCCTTCAGAAAAAAAGGAGGCTCACAAAATTAGGACCAAATCTGCTCGGTTCTGATTATCACCAGAGGGAAAATTGTAAGGAAGTCTTTTACAGGACCCTATTTGCTTTGTGTACATCCTGAATTAGTGCAGAAGTTCCTCCTTGAAATTCACGAAGGAACATGTGGAAGCCATGCTGGGGGCAGGTCTATAGCCCACCGAGCAATCACCTAAGGATATTGGTGGCCGTACATGCAAGAAGATGCTAAGGTATACGTTAAAATTTTTGAAAAATGTCAGAAGTTTTCACCAATGATTCGAACACCAGCCGAGGATTTGGTGCCTTTGACAAGTCCCTGGCCGTTTGCTCAATGGAGAATTGACATCGTGGGTCCATTACATAAAGCAACTGGGAATCGAAAATTCCTACTAGTTGCAATAGACTATTTCACTAAGTGGATTGAGGCAGAACCATTAGCCAAGATCACTGAACCTATGATAGAAAGGTTCGTGTGGAAGAGCATCATCACTCGCTTTGGGGTCCCTTATTCATTGATTACTGACAATGGATCCCAGTTTCAAAAGAAGTTCAAAGCTTTTTGTACCCAGTATGGGATAATGAATTACTACTCAACTCCAACCTATCCTCAAAGTAACGGACAAGCAGAAGCTTCTAACAAAACAATTCTTGATGGAATTAAAAAGAGGTTGGATAAAGTAAAGGGGAGGTGGCCTGATGAATTGCCATTGGTTTTATGGGCATACCGAACAACGCCTAGGAGGTCTACGGGAGAGACCCCTTATTCATTAGCATATGGAACAGAGGCCGTTATTCCATTGGAAGTGGGTCTGCCGACCAACATGACCACCTTGGTTGAAAGTGGAGGCAATGATAGAGCCTTGGAGATTGAATTAGACCTTGTCGAGGAACGACGAGAACGGGCCCTGGTGCACTTGGCCTCATACCAGGAGCAACCGATCAAAAGCTATAACAAATATGTACATCCACAAGAGTTTGGTGTTGGGGACCTTGTGCTACGAAAGGTGCTCGGCAACACTAAAGTGGCTAATGAGGGAAAGTTAGGGCCAATTGGGAAGGCCCATATCGAGTTACTGAGATTGTGGGCATTGGGGCTTATCGATTAATGAACCTGGACGGGAACCCGGTTCCAAGACCTTGGAATGTCCACAACTTGAGAAAATTCTTTATATGAATATGTTTGAGCATATTTTTATATTTCTTTATGCACATTGTGATTGTGTGAGAATTATGAATAAAACTCTCTTGTGTTTTTAGTTGCAAGGGGTACGAGTAAACGCTCCTTTGAGTTTTTTCAAATTCCAATAAATTGTTCTTCTAGGTTCTATAAATATGAAGTCTACCACTTTTTTTCGAACAACTTTCATATTGGGGAGCAGGGCATGGTCCTATATGATTCTACGTTTTTCTTTGCTTTCTTTACATACGAGATATGTAAATTGCAGTGTGAATAAACTGAAACCAAACACCAAGGTTATATGAATATATAGATGAACTGCTTTACAGTACGCGTATACTTAGGCATATATCCAAACACAACTGTTCCAGTACGATCAAACTCAGAAAGCATACGAATACATGCATAAGTACGAGAAACTTAAATAAGTACGAAATACTTAAAACAAAGTCTGCATACGAATACATGCATATAAGTACGAGAGACTTACATAAGTACGAAATACTTAAAAGTTTCACACACAGTATTCCAAAACTACAAACACCCATGATATGAAGCTTGTACCATAAAAGGGAACAAATTCAAAACTGGTGGTAAAAACAGATTCAAGATCGAACTCATTCATCTTCAGTAAGATCTTGAACAGATGTAGGAGCAGTTGTAGGAGCTGCTGGTGCAATCAAGTCTTCTGTGGCATGTTCACCACCAGGCTGACCACCACTGACTTCCTTTTGGACAGGGTTGATCGTGTCTTCACCTGGTTCACCACCATTAACCGGCTGCTCAAACGTATGCACCTCCTGCTCCTCATCTTCCTCCTCTGTAACATCTTCCTCACGCCCAGCAGCAGCACTTGGTAATTCGATGTTGGTCCAAAGAGGAGATGACTCAGGAATTTCAGCTTTTGCAAGGCAAGCTATCCAGGATGCCACCCAAACTTGGTTTTGAATCCTAGGCATCTGGTTCGTATAGCTTTCTGTAGCAACTTTGATTCCTTCATTGTACCCCTTTTCAAAAGCAGCTTTGGCTTCATTCTGGCTCGCTTCTAGCTCTTTCAAAGTTTGATGTAGACTGTCCTCAGCCCCCTTTAGTTGTCCCTTAAGTCCATCAGCTACCCCTAGGGCTTGATTTCTTTCTCTCTCAAGCCTGATGATGGTACGTTGAAGCTTGGTGTTCTCACTGACAAGTTTGGCACGTTGGGGCTCGGATTGGCTGAGCTTTTGAGCCATGGCCACCATTTTTTGCATCATCTGGAATGTTCAAAACAGATATGATAAACATAAATATTAAACACTATGGTACGCTATGGTTTACAAAGGAAAAATTTTACATTGGCATTATTGGACATGAATGAGCTCAGGAGGTTATCAGGGGACATTGCTACTTCTTTCTGCATATCCCCAGGCAACAAAAAGGCCTGGGACAATGCAAAAGCAGTACCTTCAGTCTCAACACTGTCCCGAGCAGTGATAGCTCGGTTCCCGTGAGAGAAAGAAGGAGCCCATGCAGGAGCTGGAGATGAGGAGGAATGTAGGGGTCTTTCTTGAGATTCTTCCACCCATTGACGTTTTTCTCTGCGGAGGGCTTCAATTTCCTCTGGGGCAAATCCTGGGGGAGCATCGGTTTGAGTTTGGGTGCGACGACCACGACCTTGACCACTTTGTCCCTGACCAATGCCACGACCTCGACCAGGAATGGTTAGAAGGCTGCCTAAGTCAATTGGCCGGTTCATCTCTGGAGGTGAAGGGGTGTAGCCACTGGAAGAAGAGCTAGATGTGGAACTGGAAGCCTCCTCAGCAAGAGGGATCGGTTCGTCAGAGATTGGAGGTGTCCGAGAACGCCTTTCTTCTTGTTCGGAGACTGGTCTTGAAGGACCAGCAATAACGGGATTGTTGGCTGCACGGGTTCGCCGATCAATAAACCCACCGTACGAAGCTTTATAGCTGAGAAGTACTTGAGCTGCTCTTGCTCGGCCTGCAAGGTAAGTACCTTCACCGTTGAATGCAAGTGCTCGTCTGATATCTACTACGTGAACTTGGGGGGTTATGATATTATATCCACGATTGATATTTGATGCTGAAAAATGACAAAGCACAAATAATAAGAAGCATGAAAAAGCTTTTCTTTTGAAAAAGACAAACATATGAATTAGGAGGAAAGAACTAACGTGGGCTCCAGAAAACGTGAGGAGCATGAAAACCAATCACTTGGCCGTCCTCATCCCTAGGTTCGAAGTTGCCCATAACGATCAGAAAGTCGTCGTCATCCCCTCGAGCAGAGTCAGGGAGTTCGAGAACAAGCTTCTTTCTAAAATCCCTACTTTTTAAATAATAAGTAAGGGCATCCCTGGTTCTGGAGATACTATATAAATGGTGGATATCGTACAAACCTAAAGAGGTCCCTAACATCTGATTTAGGGCATTTATACCCATAACTACTCGAAAGAAATTAGCAGAAACCTGCATTGGGGAAAGCCTATAATATGCTAAGACTTGGCGAAGCAGGGGAGCTAAGGGAAACCTAACCCGCCCTCAACGACGGCTACCACTGGAATGTGAAGGGTGTCAAAATCAAAACTTTCACGAATGGCATCCTCAGGAGCCAAAACAGTAGCTACGTTGTCACGAATCCCATATCGAGATCTGAAACTAGCCATGGTTTGAGGAGTATTACAGTACCTTCGAAATCTCCCCATTACCAGAAAGGTTTTTTGTAGGGGTTCAAGTTTGGAGGGACCTATGCCTGGTACAATACTTCTCTTCCGTTGCTCCGCTCGTCCGCCTGGGGTCCTGCAACCAGTCACTAGGGCTTGGAAAAGCCCAGTGACCCTCCGACGATCAAGTTAGATGTAAGGAGAGTAGTTTAGGTCTAGGGTTAGGGTAAAGATGGCGTACCTCTTTAGGTTAGAATCCTTTCGTATTTATAGACCTATGTTTACTTGGCCTCCAAGGAAGCGCGTAGGAGTCACGTTTAGGTAACCGCCCTCGGTGACGTCATAAGTGACGCACTGGATAAGGCGGTTACGAAGCACATGGCCATGGTGGTCCTGTCTGCCACGTGGCACTTTTGGTCCCCCTTTGCTAGATTACATTCTTTCCAGATCTCGACGGAACGTACTCCTCGGGGATCAACCGAAGTACTGACAGGAGTGTTGACACCATGCCACTGAGGATAAGGGTAACTTCAAGGGCTCTCCTGTTCGTGACCATGGATCACACCATAAGTCCTCGGTTATCGGGAGCCCATTTACCGAGGCCATAACCGAAGCCTCCACAATAGCCCCTCAAGTCCCTGGAGCTTTGCATCCCTGCTTCAGGGTCTTGATACTCCTTTGGGAAATATTAAATCTTGGTGAGAGTATTCTCCTCGGTAAATTCCACTCATCCTACGTCGGGAGGGAGAGCCACGTGTCAGCAATCGCCGAGGTCTCTGGATGGAAAAGCTGTCTCGGCACGTGCCCTGTCAGTTGATTGGTACGAAACGTTGCTTCGGTGACACGCGTCATTATACCAATGGTTCGTTTGTTCAGTGCCTGTCCTCGGTGCAGACCCCTCAACTCTGGCCGTTCGATGGCTACACGTGTCAGAGATCTAACGGCTCGGTACACGATGTTTCGTTTCCCGCGCGGATCCCCATCTCCCCTATTATAAATAGATGGACCAGGGAACGGTTGGCCATCTTCTCTCCGCATCTGAAGTCGAACCGCCGCCGCCGTTCATTCCCAGCTTCCAGTCGAGATTTTTTGAGCGTTTTGGGCGCGGATCTTGCTTCAAAACTCAGGTAAGATGATCTCCAATCGTCCTTTTTGATGTTTTAGTCATTTTCTTGAGTTCTTCGACGTTTTCTTTCTTTCGTTCTGGCTGTGCAACCGTTCGCCATCGTCTGGTTCAGGGCGGCGCTGGGCTTCTCCAGCGCTACTCATAATCATACCGAAGCCCAAATTCATCCCGAGGCTTAAACTCATCCCGAGGCTTAAACTCATACCGAGGCCTAAAACCATCCCAATATCATTTTATCGAGAGGATTGAGAATTACCCGAAGACCCAAAGTTCTCCCCGAGGGGGAAGTGCCTTGATGGAAACTGATTACCCGAAGATCGAGGACCGATGACCATTCCGAACCGAACGTTTAGACCTTGATTTTTCCCAGAGCATATAGCTAACGGGTTTTTGTATTCTCTTGGTTAGGTAGAAGCGAATGGTCATCGAGCTTTCTTCGGACAGTTCCAGTAGTTCAGGCTCTTCTCCTATCGAAATTCCTGAAGATATTCGCCAGACGCTTCGGGAGAGGGCGTTCTTTCGGACTCCGATCGACTTTGTTGAACCATTCGAAACTTTGAGAGCTCCTCGTGAACTGACGACGTTTGACCCTCGTGAAATGGAACCCCCAAGTACGTCGGACCAAGGTCCTGGTCCGTTTGCGGATGCCCCCGAGGAGGTTCGGGGACGCAGGAGGGCGATGAGGCCATGTCCGTACCGAAACCAATATTTTGATGGCTCCTCGGCTTCTTATGCCGAGTTCAAGAGGGTGTACAGCATACCTCATGATGTTGATGTTCGACTCTTGCCGAATAATGACCCCAAGGACCTTCCTCACCGGGAGGGCGCACTGATTTTCCCCCTGATGGCCATCACCGAGGGGGGCGTTAGATTCCCGTTGCACCAGTTCGTCCGAAGGGTTCTCCGAGCTCTCTCTCTCACGTCTTCCCAGCTCACGGTGAACTCCTATCGGATTATCACGAGCATAATAGAACTGAGGAGGCAATACAATCTCACGTTCGGACTCGAGGAGCTCTTCGGTGTCTACCTCGTCGGAGTAAACCGAGAGAGTGACCGATATTACCTCTCCTGTAGGACAGGGTATGACACATTCCTCATTGACCACCTTCCCGACTCGGAGGAATGGGCCAACGTCTATGTGTCAGTTACCGGGAATTTTATGTTCGGGCCCGGGGAAAGTGCAGACGTTGCTACTACGGTTCAGTTTGAAACCGGGGCTCCTGGTCGGTTGAAGCTTTTTTTTTTTTACTTTATTCATATTTAACACATTTTCTATCGTATTCTGATCCTTTGATTGTCTTCTTTCAGCCGAAGGCGTTGTTGCGGAGCTTCGGGAAAGGGCTGTTCGAGCGCGGATAACAGCCGCTTATGCCATTCCAATCACGAGTCGGTATGCCCCCGACTTGCTTGGATACAAACCGACCTACACTGGCTACTTGAAAAAGAAGCCGAGACAGCAGGGTGTTCCCCGGGCGGGACGAGGGCGTGGCCGAGGGAGGAGCCAGGGAGGAAGAGAGGGAAGAAGAGGCGGACGAGTTAGGGCGCCGGAAGAAGTAGGTGATTCGGGTCCCCGAGGAGTAATCCGAGAAGAGATTGACCGGGAAACTCCGGAGAGGACAGGGCTTAGCGACGAGATGAGCGGTCGGGGTAGAGAAGTGCTCAATCTTCGGCGCCAGAGGCCGCGAGGAAGGGGTACCGGCGTCACGATTGGCTCGCCGGGGGCTGGAACTTCAAGCAGGGTCCCCGTTTCCCCTCAAGAGCCGCCGGAGAAGAGGGCTCGGAGAGAGGAGGAAACCCCTGGGCAAGGAAGGAACGGGGAGCCGATCCTTGTTGATGAAGAGGGGCCTCGGGGAGACGAAGAGGTGGAGAGCAGGGGAGGGACCGACGCGGACGTTCGCGTTCCTGCTAGGGAGATCCCCTGGGCTCCCGAGGTTCGTCATTACACGGGGCGCCAGATTCATCACGCTGACAGTGCGTCCTCCAACATTGGGACGGCATTCGGGCTACTTCGGTCGTGTATTCTTCCGAAGGACGCCCGAGCCGTTGAAGGTTGCACCGAGGACCTGACCGGGGAGATAGCGCAGGCACTGTTGAAAGTGAGTTACTTTTGCTTTTGATCTCTTACGTTGAATGTAGAATTTTGATCGTTCTTTATTGCGTTTGCAGGCCGGGGCTCGGGCACTTGCTGTGAACGACCGATACAAGGCTCAGGAGCAGGAGATAGAACTGCTGAAGAACACCCTTGCCCAGAAGGAGGATGACTTGAAGGTGGCAAGGGAAACCTGTGACCTTTACTTGGCCGACTTCCAGAGGTGCGACCGGGAACGGATTGCTGCCGAGGGGAGGGCCACAAAGGCAGAGGAGGATGCCAACACCTTGAGGGCAACCGGGGCTCGGGAGGTTGAGCTTGCGAGGAACAAAGGCTACGATGAAGGCTGGGACGCAGCCGGAGTAGAATATAAAAAACAGGTCCGGGAGATAGAAGCCGAGCTCTACAGAGATCGGTTTCTGGATGGGCTTCGGTTTGGGCACGAGACTTTGATAAGTAAGCTTACTCTTCCGGAAGGTTCCGATCTTCGAGTCTTGCCTGATGCTCCTCCCGAGGAACTTGTGCTCCCAGAGGAAGAAAATGAGCAGATGCCAAATCCAGAGCCTTGAGCGGCCGAAGAGCAGGTTGACCCGAGCGCCCAAGTACCCTGATGCCCGAGAGCTTTTATCCCTTGAAGCTGAAATCTCTCTCTTTTTTTGTCTTTTGGCTGGACAGCTCCAGACATTTTAGGAGTTTGCTGTTCCAGGGCTCTGTAAATATTTTGATACCGATGCTTTTTTTGCAAGTGAATGTTTTTCTTTTCTTGAATGTTTATCTTTGGAATGTTTTGAATGATTGGCTTGCTCCCGAGGTTATGATGCCCCTGCTTTGGTGAAACTTAAAGTTTGTAAAAATAAGTATGACCGAAGCATCAACCGAAGCATTTTGTCAATCAAGAAAGATAGTTAATCAAGAAAGTGATTTAGATCCGCAGCCCCTGCTCTAAAGAGGGTCGATAGGACCGAACCAGGAGTAGTTATTGAATTTTTGGGTTTGTAAGCCCGTTTATTTAATGGATTTGAATCTAACGAGCGAACGCTAGATCGTATTGCTGCTAGGGGACATAGGCTGAGGGTACGAAGGGGTACGGCTTGCGCCATAGGTTCGTAACACAGCGAGTCCGAGCAGTGGAAATCCTCTGGCGGGTCGGTTTAAGGGGCTCGGTGGAAAAGCCGAGTATCCTTAAAGCGAGTGGACAGAAATCCAGATGACCGAAGAGGTCATGATGACTTGGTGGGAATTTTGCCCGAGGGTAACACCTACGGTAAAGCAATATCCCTGAAGTCGGTATAAAACGGTCCGGGCGAGGACGGACCGAGTCAGTAATGTAAAATAGCCAAACTCAAATTTGTACGAATAGTGCCAATAGAAGGGATTCTCATTCAAAACTTGAAGTGCTGCGAATACATAAGCAAATTGCCTCCCATACTTGGGTAAAAGAAAATGTCTAACATAATAGAGACTGCGAGGGCTTCGGTAACCGAGCTTTATCCGTAAAATTTCTTCAAGTTGTTAGCATTCCATGTCTTGGCAATGGGGGAACCATCCAACTTTTCTAACTTGTAGTTTCCTGATCCGAGGTGTTTGAGGACTCGGTAGGGACCCTCCCAATTGGGCATGAGCTTTCTCTTCTTGGATTTCTCCACCACCTTCTTCCAGACAAGGTCGTCGGGCTTAAAAGACCTGAGGCGGACACTGCGGTTGTAACCCTTGGCGACCTCCTGTTGGTAGGAGGCGAGTTTGATTCTTGCATTTTCTCGCTCTTCTTCGGCTAGATCAAGGTCCAAGGCAATGCTGCCATCGTTGACCGACTCTTCAAAATTTTCAGTGCGTATGGTAGGGAGTCCGACTTGGAGAGGGATAACCGCTTCCATTCCGAATGCTAAAGAGAAAGGCGTGCGACCAGTGGAGCGCCGAGGAGTAGTGCGGTAGCCCCAGAGGACCCTAGGAAGCTCTTCGGCCCACTTTCCCCGTCGTGACTCGAGTCTTCGTTTGAGTCCGGATGAAATAGCTTTGTTTGCCGCCTCGGCCTGACCGTTGCCTTGGGGGTAAGCCGGGGTGGAAGTGTCCCACTTAATACCATATTCGTCAAGCAAGGCTCGGTACTTTTGTCCTGTAAACTGCCTACCATTGTCCGTAATTATAGCGAACGGCACACCGAAACGGGAGATAATGTTTCGCCATACAAAGCGGATGACGTCTGTTTCTTCAATGGTGACAAGGGGCTCGGCTTCTACCCATTTCGAGAAGTAATCAGTTGCAGTTAGGAGGAATTTGAATCCACCCGGAGCGACTGGGAGCTTTCCAACGATGTCCATGCCCCATTGGGAAAAGGGCCAGGGGCTGGTGAGGGGGCTGAGATCCCGGGCCGGTTGATGGATAATGGGAGCGAACATCTGACACTTCTTGCAACGCTTGACAAACTCCTCTGAATCTTTCTTCATTGTTGGCCACCAATACCCCTGAGTGAGGGCTCGGTGGGCTAAGGATCGTCCACCGGAGTGGCAGCCGCTGTCGCCAGCATGAAGCTCTTCAATGATCCCCGGGACTTGATGGGGATGTGCAACCAATAAGTATGGTCCGGTGAATGATCTTCGGTAAAGCTTGCCGTTGGGGTTGAGCCAGAAGAGAGTGGCTTTGTTTCGGAGTCGGTGGGCTTCCTTTTTGTCAGCTGGGAGAGAGTCATCTCTTAGGTAAAGGATAATTTCGTCCATCCAGCTTGGGCCGAGCTCTATGTTGAGTATCTCCTTGTTTAATTCTTCGAGTTCGAAGCTGGGCTTGTCAATGGAATCAAAGGAAATAGAACGGTGTTCCGAGGATGAGCATGCCGAAGCAAGTCCTGCAAGGGCGTCGGCGTGGGCGTTCTGTTCCCGGGAGATGTGCTCGACTCTGATTGCTTTGAAGCGTTGAATGAGCTGGACTGCGGCGCTGAGGTAGGTGCGCATGCGGTCGTCCCGAGCTTCGTATTCTTCGGAGAGCTGGTTGACTACTAATTGGGAATCACTGTAAACCACCAGTTCTTCAATGCCAATGGCTTCGGCAGTTTTGAGTCCGGTGATTAATGCTTCATATTCAGCCTCGTTGTTGGAGGCTGGGAAGTTAATAGAGACTGAGCTTTCGTGAAGAACACCGGAGGGTGAGAGGAGGACGATGCCAGCACCGGCGCCTCGGGTGTTGGAAGCGCCATCGATGTACATTTTCCAAACATCTCCATGGAAGAGCTGCCATGCTGTGCTAGGGTTGGCCTGAAGTGATGCCTCGGTGCTTGTGGTGGGAACCGAAGCGTTTGAGTTGGTTGGTGTGAGCTCGGCGATGAAGTCGGCTAGCACCTGAGCTTTGATAGCTGTCCGAGGTTGAAAGTGGATTTCGAAATTTGCAAGCTCAACGGCCCACTGTGAGATTCGGTTAGAAAGGTCTGCCTTCCGCAGAAGAGACTTAAGGGGGAACTCAGTAAGGACGATGATACGGTGAGACTGGAAGTAGGGAGCAAGCTTCCTGGATGCTGAGACAAGGGCAAGGACGAGCTTTTCTAATGGTAGGTAACGAGTCTCGGCTGGAGTCATTGTCTTGCTTGAATAGTAGATTGGTTGATGATCCCGATTCTCCTGTCGAACGAGGACCGAGCTGATGGCGTGCTGAGAGACAGCAAGGTAGAGGAACAGGTCCTCTTGGTCCCGAGGAGTGACGAGGAGGGGAGCTTTGGAAATGTACTCCTTGAGTTGTTGTAGGGCTCGGTCGCAGTCTTCTGTCCAGTTGAAGCTCCGTCGGCTGCCTTTCAGAAGTGTGAAAAATGGCTGGCATTTATCCGAGGAGCGGCTTATAAATCGGTTTAAGGCTGCGGCCATGCCGGTCAAACGTTGGACATCCTTCTTGTTGTGAGGGGCAGAGAGCTGAGTGATAGCAAGGATCTGGGAAGGGTCGGCCTCAATACCGCGTTGGGAGACGAGGTGGCCGAGGAATTTCCCGGAGCTAACACCGAAAACACACTTCTCGGCATTGAGGCGGAGCTTGTGTTTCTTTAGTATCTCAAAGACTTCGGTGAGGTGGGCAAGATGATCACCGGCACGCAAACTTTTAACCACCATGTCATCGATGTAGGCCAGCATAGTGTCGCCGAGCAGTGCTTCAAACATCTTGGTAATCATTCTCTGAAAAGTAGCCCCGGCGTTCTTTAGACCGAAGGGCATAACCAGGTACCCGAAAATGCCATGGGGGGTAATGAAAGCCGTGTTCTCAACATCGCCTTCACTCATGGCGATCTGGTGGTAACCTCGGTATGCATCCAAGAAGCTAAGACGCTCGTGACCGGAGGTGGCGTCGACGAGCTGGTCAATGCGGGGGAGTGGAAAGAAATCCTTCGGGCAGGCATCGTTGAGGTTCGAGTAGTCAACGCATACTCGCCACTTACCGTTCTTCTTCTTGACCACAACGGTGTTGGCCAACCACCTGGGGTACTGAACTTCCCTGATTGCCCCTGCGTTCAGGAGTCGGTTTACTTCTTCAATAACTGCTTCGGAATGGTGGGGGGAGGACCGCCGTGCTTTTTGCAAGACCGGGCGTTTGGCTCGGTCGATGTTGAGTTCGTGGCAAATGAAGGAGGGGTCAATTCCAGGCATCTCGTATGGAGTCCAGGCAAATACTTCGATGTTATGTTTGAGGAAAGCTACCGTTTCATTCCGCTCGGTTTCACAAAGTGAGGAACCGACAAGGAAAAAACGGGAACCGTCATCGTTTATTGGAATCGTGGCCACGTCTTCAACAGTTTTGTCGTTGGGCAATCTACCGACGTCTTCCAAGATTGGTGCTTCGGGGACTTCAATGAGGTTAATCCGAGAGGTCTGCTTGTTACTTCGGACGGCATTAATGTAGCATTTCTTGGCCGCTGTTTGATCTCCGTACAAGTCTTCCTGTTGCCCATGAATGCCAATGAAACGGACCACTTGGTGATAAGTGGAGGCAATTGCCTTGAGCCTATGTAACCAGGTGCGTCCGACAATGGCGTTGTATGGGCTCGGGACGTCGACTATCATAAATTCCATTTCCAGAGTTACTGAACCGGCACGAACAGGGAGAGTGATCGTACCGATGGGCCAGACAGGAGCTCCGTTGAAGCCGATAAGAGGAACTTCGGAGGGATGGAGGTCGGTGTCGGGAATCTTCAGCTCCTTGAACAGGGAGTAGTACATTACTTCAGCCGAGCTGCCCTGGTCTACGAGGACGCGTCGGACATTGAAAGCTCCGATGCGTAGCGTGACCACGAGGGCGTCGTTGTGGGGGAGCTGGATGCGGTCGAGATCCTTCTCGGTAAACGTTATCGTCCATTTGGAACCGTCGTCGGTTCTGGGGCGCTTTGGTTCGGGACCGACCAACATGACCTGCTTGGAGGAGGAAGCTTCGTTTAGGTCAGCTTGGAGGACGCGGGCAGCTTCGGGGTTTAGGGGGCCGTGTATGACATGGATCGTCCGAACTTCGTCCTCGGTGTTTGCTTCGGCCCTCTGTGCCCGAGCTGCTGTCTTTTCCTGATCGATGAAATTACCGAGGTGGCCAGCAGCAACAAGTTGCTCCAAGTATGCCTTGAAGGGCTTGCATGCTGTGGTGAAATGACCTTGTTCGCTGTGGAAACTGCACCGTACAATGGGATTCTTAATTTTGCCGTTTTCGGTTCCCATCTTCTGATTTGGGAAGGAGAAAAAGGGCTGATCCTTGACTTGGTCAATGATTCGGTAGATTGGTATGGTAAAGACGGTTTTTTCAGCATTGAAATCGCTGGGCTTCGGTCCTCTTCTCGGTGACTGCTTGATTGTATTAACCTGCTTCTTTGGAGTTGAGACTGGTGGGGGAATCGGTGTGGAGACCGAGGAGTTCGTTGTCTTTGAACTTGTCGGCTTCCCCATGCCTCTCTCTGCCTTTGATTCAATGAGCTGGCACCACCCTTCGATACGCGTCATGAGGTCCTTCATTGAGTTTGGCTTATGGCGAGCAAGGTCGTCATAAACTTGCTCATCTTGGGAGGTCAGGCCTAGCTTGAACCCTCGGGCAGAGATAACGCCGTCGCAGCCCTCTATTTCATTGAACAGCTCCCAGTAACGACCGGCGTACTGCCGAAGCGTTTCATCGTTTCTCTTGCGGAGGGCTAGGAGGGAATCAATTTCCTTCTCATGTTTGTTGCTTGTTACAAATCGAGCCATGAAGGCGTCGCAAAGGGAGTCAAATGAGGAGATTGACCGAGCCGGGAGTTGGTTGAACCAGGTGAGACCTAGGTTACCGAGGCTCGCAGGAAACACTTTGCATAAGAAGGCATCATCCGAGGGTTCATTCCGAAGAAACAGAGACATGACAAGTTTATATTGAACCAAGTGGGTGTACGCCTCGGTCTTGCCATCGTACTTGGCAAACTTGGGTTGGGTGAATCCTTTGGGTGGGGTAACCGAGTCGATCTCTCTTGTAAAGGGAGAGGTTGTGAGTCGTGCAAGTCGTGCGTCGCGATGAGGTCGGATCGAACGGTCGGGACCGTCTGGACGCTCGGTCGCTGTACGCTTCTTGGGGACAAGCTTGTCTAATCGTTCATATTCCTTTTTATCAGGGGCAGGACTAACCGATTTCCTGGGAAAGCGGTCCTGGCGGTGGTGGCGGTAGCTATCTCGAGCAGAAGGCTCGAGGCGCTCGGTGATTGGGCTCCTGCTGTGTGCCCCGGCAGGGTTTCTGGATCCGGGGCCCTTGAGACGTTCACGGTATCCCTTGGTCTGGATCTCTACGAGGCCGTCCTCTCCCTTGGGAGCCCTTGTGAGGCTAGGGGTAGATTCCCGGCCTGCCTTGCCCACCTGGACCGAGTGAGTAGAGGAGGCAGAGACGCTCCCAGCACCGAGCCTTTCGAAGGCTGATGGTCTCCTTCGAAGTTGCACGGGGGAGCGAGAACGGTCTCTGTGCGATGCGTTTCTTGGGGCTCGAGCGTCTGCTGCTCTGGGTGACTCGAGACGATCCTTGGCGGAAGGGCGAGACCTATGTTCTAGCAGGTGGCCAACTTCATGACTGCGAGGGGATGTGCGACGGTCTTTTCTTCCACCACGGCTTCCGGAGGAATGAGATGGAGAGATTTGGAGGAGATGTTTAATCTCTGCCAATTCATCCCTCACGTGACGGTCGCGCTCCATGGCAGTCGTAAGGTCATCGATCTTCCGCTCGAGGTGGCGGACGTAGGAATGAAGCTCGGAGGATGGGCCTGCTTCTGGTCCTCCGGCGCCGATTCCTATTGATACGTGAGTTTTTCCCAGGGCGGCTGCTCCGCCGGAGGCTGGGCTGTGATCCACGAGGGAACCAAGCCCGTGGGTGGTTCCTCCGTGGTGAGCGTCATCGATTTCGACCATTTCTGAATCAGGAATCGTTGAATGGAGCAGAAGGAAAAGTGAGGATGTTGGATTGATGGCTAGGTCCCCAGCAGAGTCGCCAATTGTAAGGGTTCAAGTTTGGAGGGACCTATGCCTGGTACAATACTCCTCTTCCGTTGCTCCGCTCGTCCGCCTGGGGTCCTGCAACCAGTCACTAGGGCTTGGAAAAGCCCAGTGACCCTCCGACGATCAAGTTAGATGTAAGGAGAGTAGTTTAGGTCTAGGGTTAGGGTAAAGATGGCGTACCTCTTTAGGTTAGAATCCTTTCGTATTTATAGACCTATGTTTACTTGGCCTCCAAGAAAGCGCGTAGGAGTCACGCTTAGGTAACCGCCCTCGGTGACGTCATAAGTGACGCACTGGATAAGGCGGTTACGAAGCACATGGCCATGGTGGTCCTGTCTGCCACGTGGCACTTTTGGTCCCCCTTTGCTAGATTACATTCTTTCCAGATCTCGACGGAACGTACTCCTCGGGGATCAACCGAAGTACTGACAGGAGTGTTGACACCATGCCACTGAGGATAAGGGTAACTTCAAGGGCTCTCCTGTTCGTGACCATGGATCACACCATAAGTCCTCGGTTATCGGGAGCCCATTTACCGAGGCCATAACCGAAGCCTCCACATTTTTGTTTTTGGTTCTTTGAAGTGTAGAGAAAAGGGGACGATGAAACCCTAAAGAGATTGTAAACAATCCACCAGAGAAATGGAGCAGTAAGAAGAAGAATGGTGACTTACGAAAATTAGTCGATGGAATCCCTAAGAGCAGAAAGGAGGAGGTCTTGAGATGATGAACAGAGCTTCAATGGCGGGTAAGAGCTTGAACCTTCTTTTTTTGCAGAGGGAGTCTAAGAGAGAGATTGGGGTTTTGAAAATGGGACGAAAATCCAAAAATACCCTAAAAGTGGGGTGGCATACGTGAAACGTCACCCCAGACGGCGTTTGAGCGTTCCGTTCCCCAAAACACGTCTGTCCGCATTTAATGTAAGCCATATAAATGTTCGACACGTGTAAAGATTAGGACTAAAAGCTTGTGACAGCCAAACGAAAAGATGTTTTCGTCATGGCAAAATGATGACAAGTTGCACCAATATATAAGGTGCAGGAGTGGAATGAATTTGCTCAGCAAAAGAGCTTTACTCGACATCTAGGTAAAGGATAACGAGTAAAACTGGGGAGCAATTGTAAGGAGGTATTCCCGAACAGGCCCAAGAAGCCCCCGAGCACGGTGCCTAGAATAGGTCAACGCGATTGACCAGTGACATGAGAAGTCATTGGTCCAGAGAGGTTGTACGATTCTCAGTTCAGTAACATGAGAAGTTATTGGACCAAATAAAAGGACAGTGACCAGTGAAGCCACTATTCAAGTAGTTTGTTCGGCAATGAGAAAGCCGAACAGGAGGAGAGCTCCTAAGAAGGCAATGGTCCAAATAATTGATAAAAGACCAGTTACATGTGAAGTAACTGGTCCAGGCAGTCTGTTCGGCCATGAGATGGCCGAACAAGGAGAGAAGTCCTATCAGATGTTGAAGTATAGGGAACATTCTGGAAGAGTCCAGAATAGTCATGTCCCGTAAAAGAATAAGATCCCGAGAATATAGGATCTGGGAAAGATACCTAATGAGAATGGGATGTTCGGCTTGTTATGGAAAAGAGTTCTACAAGGATTAAGAGAATAAACTGATAAAGGAAACGAGAATCCTTGATATCCTGGGATTTCCTATACGAGTTAGGAATCCTATGGAAACAGGGATGCTTAGGCAGCAAGCATCTATGAATCTATAAATACGAGGTAAACTCAGAGGAAAGAGGTACGCAATACATTGCATTCTTATTGCTTTCCTACTGATAATTAGGGTTAAACTGCTAGTACGTGATACTAACTTTGGCATCGGAGGGCCTTTGCCACGAGAGGCAAAGGTGCACCCACCCCTGTCTATTTTGCAGATTAGGGTTCCGACGACGACTTAAGATTCCGGTGAAGAGGCACGAATAAGCCGTTACAATCTAGTGCTGATCAAAGCACTACTTGAATTTGTCCACCTACAGATATGATGGAAAGTCATTCTAAAGGTGTTGATGTGAGAAAGTGTAACACTTCGAGCAAAAGCTTTAGAGGTAGGGTCTCGGCAAGACCCTTTGGATCTGAGATAGAAAGGGGAGCTAAGGAGAAAGGGCCAACCAAACAATTTATTGGTACTTTTCTCCCAATTTCTCACCAACTTATTCAATGTAAATGAGAGATTTGGAGAGTAATCTGTATTTATAAATGACCTGTACATCTTTCAGGCAAATTAAGCTATTTCTAAAGTAATCTGTATTTACACTTGGCTCATACTATACTACATAAGAATCCAACTAAAGCCATAAAAGAACCATGCACCTAATGTCTAAATAATCAGATTGTTCAAAATACGGGTCTTAACAAGCAAAGGCAACAAAATAACTCCGGAATCTCATTCGCACTTAGAGTTCACCGAACAACAATATTTGGTACTTTTCCACTACAAATGCTAGCAAAATGAAAAGGAAGACCATACCTAAAGAAAATATTTCCCGAATCCGTTAAATGTCCCACACGTACTCTAACATTGAGTCCATCTCTCAACTATAACAAATATTGCCAATTAAAGTTATCTCAAGCAATTTTGTATGGTAGTCAAGTAATGTTTCCTTTCAAAGAAAGAAAAGCAACACTGCATTACTACACAGAAAATCACACTATCAAGCCATGCATACTAATCTGTAAAATGAGTATGCTACAAATATTCAATAACATATGATTGTTAGACCCTGGGTAACAACTGATTATTAGGAGTAGCTCCAACATTAGCATAATCAAACAAAATTAGGGAGAGCTCATGCTAATTATGGCCTAATAATCAACAAGCACTTTTTGACCTAGAGGAGCAAGAAGATAATAAAACTTGGAAACACCATGTTCAAAAATAAATGGTATATCAACCATTTTCTACAGAGCAACAACCTGCACAAAGTAAATCAATTCGTAAATTAGAAGATTGTTCTTCGGGCATCTTATCAACAAGCATTTCAAACTGCCTATAAAGAACAACAAGCAGCATTTCAAACTCATCGGTACTTTTTTGGGGAAAAAATAGGGAAGTACTCATCAATTATTGTAGCAAGGGCCAATGATTCTGCTTTTGAGAAAGACAATATGAACTCATGTAACTTACCTGCTGTCTCCTTCAAAGTCAGTCGAGACCACATCATCTTTCGTGCAACCCAGGATTCCCTTTAGCTTTCCTTCCGACTCCTCACTGATAACCACCCGAGAAAGATAAACATGAACTGAAAAATTCAATGAAAGAGACAAAGGATTAGTACTCACAAAACTAACTGTCCAGAAATATAACAAACAAGGAGGTAGCTCTATAACATACATAAAGTCATTCTCTTTGCCAATCCTTATTTCATAGCAGGTTTGATTTCGTCATATAGCCTTCTTCTTCAGTCTCACGATGAGGTCAACCACTGAGATATCGACGTTGGGAACACGAAAAACCATTTGAGTTAATTTTCCATTTAATGCAGGCAACACCTTACCAGCAGCCTTCGAAAATACAAAATTCCCACACAATACAATGGGGTTTTTTTTTTGATAGGCCACAATAAGATGGAGTTAGGAACCAGATATTTCAAGAAACTTCTGTTTTTGGCAGTGGTGTCAAGTTTAACACCAAAACTAACAACTGAATTGCATTTTACACAACAATGTACAACTACAAATTTAACCCAAACAGCTCCACAAAGCCCTTAACTACCATGAGCGGGGGAAGAAAACTATCAGTGTAATGCTAAATCTGCCCTTCAGCTCAAAAAGTGTCGATTTCTTGCCACCATTGTGGAAACGTAGGATCAAAAGATTGACTCGCCACGATGTAAATGAAAATGTACTATTGTATGCCCTGATATGCTTTAAGAAATGTGCAGATTCTGCTCTTGAACCAGAATAAAGCTCCAATAGTTCTAAAAGATCACTCACTATCTGGTAAAACACCAGTCAACAGATGCAAAGAGAACAATAGCGGTTCCAAAAAACCTTTGTCCACTTATAATACACGAACACATCAAAACAAAAACATATCAATACCCTAAAAGAATTCCAGGTTTCACAGCACTAAAACAAATGAAATCTCATTACGGCACCAAAATCTCATTTTTGCGGTGGAAAGTCGGTCCAGCTTGTTGGGCTAATAATTAAATGTACTTGGCGTTTATTGTTTAATTTTTGGGTCATTTGGGTTGATTTTGGAGATTGTTGTAAAATAAGGGCGAGTTACGGATTATCTTTTTGAAGTTTGTTCATTTGGTAGATGACCGTTTTGTATTTTACTAATGGCTAGTCGCTTACCTATGGTTTCGGCCTAAAGTGCTGCTGTTGTGCTTCGCACGAAAATATTGTGCCTGTTGGATTAAAACTTGATTATAGTAATAACCCTATTTTCTGCAAATGAGTTTGGCATTTGCTAAGGTGAAACGACATAATATAGAAGAATGGGAAATAATTTTGCAATGCAAATTGGGGGGGCCCAAAAAATGATCCAGACATTTGTTCTTTTTTAACATGTGTCAAGTACCCAATGTGGAAAACAACAAAAGGGAGATGGTAAGCCGAGTAAAGTGAGTAGATGCTTAGCCTCTGAAAACCTCGCCTTCAAATATAAGGTTGGAAAACCTCAAGCATAGGGCTAGATCGTCGGTAGCATAATAAACCGGTAAGACCGGGATCGTACCATAGGAAATTCGCAAGATAGCTTAATCGGATTGTAGGTTAAAATGGTAGAATGCAGCGTTCAAGACAGCCAACTTAGTGATGCTTTGAAACGGTGAAAATTGCCAAGGCAAAAGACTAGGAAAATGCTTAATTAACTTAAAAGAGGCAAGTCTAGGGATCGTCGAAGTCTTCTCTTGATCAGGTGCAAACATAGCAATCTGATGATATTCTCGATATGCATCAAGAAAACTCATTCGTTCGTAACCAGCGGTTGCATCAACCAATTGGTCAATCTTGGGTAGAGGAAAACTATCCTTAGGGCATGCTTTGTTTAGGTCTGTGAAGTCTACACAGACACGCCACTTCCCATTCTTTTTCTTCACCACAACAGTGTTGGATAACCACTCTGGGTAATAGACTTCACGTATTGCTTTAGCCTCTAGTAAACGATCGACCTCCTCAATTACTGCATCCACATGCTGCACGGCTGCCCTCCATTTTTTCTAAATGATCGGCTTGTGCTGAGGATCAATGTTTAAATGGTGACAGATCACATCTGCATCGACTCCGGGCATTTCCTCTGGCACCCATGCAAATACATCTATATATTCCTTCAGAAATTCTTACTGATTCAGCCTTTTCGTCTGCTGGTAGTGATTCCCCAATTAAAAAATATCTTTCAGGATCAATCTCATTGATCTGAATCTTCTCCAGGCCTTCAACCACTTTTTCAGCAGGACTTCTTCCAACATCCTCGATAGTTGGTTGATCAGCTACCTCTAATGTATGAACTTGGTGGACCTTTGGGGCTGTTTTGATGATGGAAATCAAACACTGTTGGGCCACTTTCTGGTTGCCTCTAAGTACCTCAATCTCATTCGATCCTGGGAATTTTACCATCGATGATAAGTTGAGGAGACTGCTCTCATCTTATGTAGCCATGTCCTCCCTATAATCACGTTATAGGAAGAAGGGACATCGACTACTAGGAAATCTGTCCTCAACACCATTGATCCAGCCCGAACAGGTAACGTTACCTTTCCAAGAGGCCAGACTGCTCCTGCACCAAACCTAATGAGAGGTGTTGTAGACTGCTTTAAGTCTGTTTAGGCCAGTCCCAGTTTCTTGAACGCATCATAGTACAACACCTCTGTACAACTCCCTGAGTCCACTAGAATTCTCTCAATGTCATATTCCCCAACTCGTAGGGTTACGGCCAATGCATCGTTGTGGGGTATTTGGACCTCTCCTAGGTCATCATCAGTAAATGCTATGCTCTCATTGCATACATCATTCTCTCGCCCTCTCTTGTTTCCCAATCGCATCACATGCTAATCGTGCTTAACTTGCCTTTGCAACAGCCTAACCTCATTCCTCGTATTAGGTGTGGCCAACCCATGTATCATATGGATTACGCCTTTAGGATTTTGCTCGTAACCCAGCTCCATAGCTTTCTCTTTCTCCTTTGGATCCTCCTGAATAAATTCCTTGAGATAGCCCCGAGAGACCAAATCATCAAGGTGTCTCTTGTACATCTCACAATCGTTAGTCATGTGGCCCCAATCTTTATGGTAGCTGCAGTGCTGATTCGTAGCACGTTTTGCATCTTTGTCTCCGCCTAGACTTGGTGGCCATTTAAAATATGGCTGATTCTTTATTCGATAAAGAATCCTATAAATTGGCTCCTTCCAAACTGTAGTGATAGAAAAGAAGGATTTTGGGTTAGGAGCTTGCTTATCCTTGTACGGCTCTTTCTTAGCCTGCCCATACTCCCTTCTCTCTCTATAAGTCTTGGGCTCTGGCTTATCCACTTTTTTGGCAGGTGCCTTCGACTGCTCGGCAACGGTCCTGCCATCCTCACGGAGTATGTCATCCTCCATTCTGGCGTGTTGCTCTATCCGTTCCATCAATTTAGCCAATGTGGCTACTGGATGTTTATTTAATGAGCGGCGCAACTCTCCCCGAATAGACAAACTAGTTTTGAAGGTAGCAATTGCGTACTCCTCACTGCGGCTTTCAATCTCGTTGAAAGTCTCCCAGTATTTCTTTGCATAATCCCTGATCTGCTCATTCTCCTCCTATTTCATGGTGGAAAGACTTTCAAAGGTCTTTGGGGCTTTTCTGCTTGTCAAGAACCGAGCAGTGAATTCCTCAGCCAACTACCTCCATCCTCGTGTGGATCGTGGGGCCAGTTTATGAAACCAGGATAAAGCCACCTTGCCAAGACTGGAAGGCAACATCTTGCATAAGATGGAATCATCCCCTTCATGCATAAACATAGCCTGTTGATAATGCTGTATGTGAGCCACGGGATCCGTATTTGTCTCGTAAAGTACAAACGCACCGTGCTTCACTCTGCTCGGCAACCTAGCCTCTTGTAGCCTTTTTGTAAAGGGGGAGGCTACAATATTACTTAATGCCTTGCGTGCTGCTTCTCGTGCAGTCACTGTCCCATCCTCGAACTCCTTTGACTTTTGAGCCGTGGCCTTGGCCCAATCAGCATCAGGTCTTTCGTACCTATCTTGATGGTGTTTCCTTGTTCCCTCGTCTTCGGGGGTGGAACTTCTGTCTCTGCTCCTCCTTTTTCGTGAAGAAGCCCTTCTCTCCGGTGTTCGGCTTCTACTTCTGCTTCTCCTTTTTCGTGGAGAAGCTTTGTATCGCCCTTTATTAGGACTCCTGCTCCTTCTACCATGTGAATGAGCCTGCTTATGGACTACTAGAGTCCGTCCATCCTTCTGGGAATTCCTTCGAGAAAGTCCAGAATCTTCTGGGTGTTCTCGTACCCGTTGCAACTCCCGTATCTCGTACTCTCGTTTTCTAATTAAACGAGCATACTCCTCGATTTCTCTTCTCTTTTTGTCAAGGACATCATCTTCATTGTGTATACTCCCAGAACGGGTAACTGGCTCTTCTCTTCGATGAGACCTACTCCTTCTCGTGGAGCCAGTAGCAGTTTTGTTTCCTTTTTCTTTGGAGTTATCTCTGTCATGTCTACCAGTGGGCTTTCTCGGAGCGCCTGGTGGGAATTTATCTCTTCCCCCACCCAACTGGTCCTTTGGACTAAACGGAGTAACTGGATCTTCTTCCATCATGATTATTTTTTCAGAGAAGTTTGTTCTTTCCCACAGACGGCGCCAATTGTAGGGGGATGAAAACAATTGATGCTTCGAATCAACCTGGATTGCAACGGCTTATTCGTGCCTCTTCACCGGAACCCTAATTCGTTGTCGGAACTCTAATCTGCAAAATAGACAGGGGTGAGTGCACCTTTGCCTCTCGTGGCAAAGGCCTTCCGATGCCAAAGTTAGTATCACGTACTAGTAGTCAAACCCTAATTATTAGTAGGAAAGCAATAAGAATGCAGTATATTGCGTACCTTTTTCCTCTAGGTTTACCTCATATTTATAGATTTGCGTATGCTTGCTGCCCAAGCATCCCTGTTGCCCTAGGATTCCCAATTCGTATAGGAAATCCAGGATATCGAGGATTCTCGTTTCCTTTATCAGTTCAATAGAAAAGAGTTCTTTTAGGGTTCTTTTCCATTGCTGGCCGAACATCCCATTCTCATTGGGTATCTTTCTCAGATCCTATATTCTCGGGATCTTATTCCTTAACAGAATAACACTGTTTCTGGATTTTTCCAGAATGTTGCCTATGCTCCAATACTCGACTGAAGTTCTTTCTTTGTTCGGCCAACTCGTTGCCGAACAGACTTCCTGGACCAGCTACTTCACATGTAAATTGGTCCAAACGTAATCAGAATATCTCTATCTGCCGAACAGTTTAGTTTACACCTACTGACTTCTCATGTCATTGGCTTTTATTTAGCCGAACAGACTGCATGGATCAATAACTTCCCATATCATTGATCCATATCGCTGTTGACCATACTGTCCAGTGATAAGTCTTACCACGTGCTCCCTAAATATCACATGTTCGGCAACTAAATGTACGTGCTCGAGAATACATCCCTATAGAAATTACTCTTAAAAAGCTTAAAAGAACATTAATGGAGGAAAAACTAAGGTTAATGATGAGCTAGCTCCCAAAGAGGGGGAGAGGTGGTCCTATTTATACACAAAGGACTTTTTCTCTCCTTAAAAGTCAGGAAGAAAATCCCAAAAAGTAACCCATAAAAAGAAAGTTTCCATAAGTGGAAAGTCTGGAAAAGTAAGAAAAAATATCTGCTCGGACAAAATGTTATCGATAACACTAATATTGTTATCGATAACAACTCTCTGATAGGCACCCGAGAAAAGATGTTATCGATAACAATATTAGTGTTATCGCTCTCCTTGCCTCTGGACAAATTCTGGACCAAGATGATGCAAAGGTATCGATTACTTTCTTAATGTAATCGATAACATCAAGGTCAAGAATGCTTGATGGAACAAGAATGGGGCAATGTTATCGATAACTTAATTATTGTTATCGATAACATTCTGCAAAAATGCAGATCTAGCTTGCTGAACTGGTTGAGCTTCCTCACACCTCCCGAGCTTCATCCAAGACTTTGTCTCAAGGCTTAGGATTTGGCGGCACCACTTCTATGGCCTCAAGTGGTTGGACACCAGTGTACATCCCGGAACACCCCTTGGCACGCAAAACCGCCTTATTCGCTCGTTTTACCTGGAAAGCTCAGCAAAACACCTTACGTGCAAAATTTGACTTTAGCGATCAAATAAACATAGAAACGTTGCAAATCGAAGGATTTGAGCACCCAAGATCATGCAATCTTGTGTGCCTATCACACCCCCCAACTTGAACATTGCTACGTCCCAAGCAATACAAACAAACTAGTAAAAATAACTAACAATCCTTCCGACGAAATAGCCAAGGAACATGCTCCCCAACGAAACAACTTAGCAAGAGTTCCAAAAACAAATTTATTCAAACTTGCAACTAACAGCTGAAAACCAAAATAAATCACTAAGCACCGAGCATATTCAGAGCAAGTTACAAAAGACCGTATCCAAATTCAAAAGAGAGGATACGGCTATCACAAATGCAACCGCATGCTACAAACCACATCCTAAGGAATAGTGCTCCAAAATGGGCAATGGGGAACAAATATACCCTGCCTTTTACATTGAGAGCACCTTGAACAGAATTTTCACAATCATAATGCCAAAAGCTAAAGTACCAAAAGAAAGCATGCTGACCGCGTCGTATCATGTCAAAAATATACTTATAAAACCTTGGAGTTAACTACTACTCCGTAGAATAGTAGTTAAAACCGAGTGTCGAATCCACAGGGACAGTATGGCTAAGTTACGATAATTTCAATTAACTTTTAGACTAATTCAGAAGAAACTGATTTGAGTTGTTTGATTTCAGAAAACTAATTAATTAAGAAAGCTACTAATTATTTGATTTGAAAACTGATGAGCAAAAGATTTAGGGTTTCGAATCCACCCCGACCACGTAACAACGATATGCATAGGCTAGGTTTAACATTCGAATCATTAAAGACTATCATTAGAGCTTGCAATCCCTTTCGATAATCGTCGAGAAGATAATTGAGTTGTTAAAAGGCATAGACTATCCCATAGCACGGACCATCTCAGAAGTACGGTCTGGCCGCCTAACGGCACGATCCGTCTTACAAGCATAATCTATCTCAGAACTCCAACCAAATCAAAGAATACAATTGTTTAACTCCGTATTTGAAAATTGCGAATATAAATACGGAACAGATTAAAAGTATTAAAATCATTCCATAAAACTGAAATGAGTTCTAATTAAACAATCGATCCGAATATTAAAATCTAAGCCTATACATATACAAAGTTACTTGGCACGGTGCTTCATCTTCTCCCTAGATGAGGGTTTAGCCGGCCATGGAAGCCGAAATCCTTTGTTCGCAGCCCTGTTCTGTCTCCGTTCTCTGTTATGCGATAAATCCTTTCTGAAGCCTGATTCCACGTCGTCTTGTTTCTCGAACATAGCCGAGAGCCCCCTCTATAAACCCTTCTGTCCACTTTTATAAGAATTGCCGTGTCAAAGTTTCCTCAAGGGAAAATGATTCTATGTTAACTAAACCTCTCCAATTCCTTAGTATATTTGGGCCTACTAATGAATCCTTGAACATAAGACCCAATTTTACCGTGCACAATTAGCCATTACCCGAATGCCAATTAATCTTGTTTATGTCTAAGCTTAATTGAGACGTGCACACACGGGTTGTAGACGATCAATTCCTATCTTTGTGGCAACACTCCATAAGACCATCCAAATTGCATGTTTTCGCACCCATCGGTCTCTGAGGCGTACAAACTCCACAAAAACGCTAAAATATATCAAGTAACAATGTAAACGGCCAACAAAGCGTAGATTAGGTGGATTAAATAGGTGTTTTTCAGCACCTATCACATGCTATGAACTAACTATGCACAACGTCACAAACTGAATCACGACGGAATAAAGGCGTACTACGGATCAACTAAGGACTTTATAGCATATATTGACCTTGGTTTAATGAAAGAACGGTTAGCAAAATGGGGTGGCAACTATATACTAGCATGGTTAAACTACCCTTTTGCCGCCACCAACTCAAGCTACCAAGTCAAAGCCACAACATGGCCTAAACAAAAACTTAACAACTCCTAAATAAAAGTTCAACTACTTAAGACAGTAAAAAGATAGAAAGGTGGGCTGTCAACCACCAAGCACCCCGACCAAATAGAGGGATTTCAACCTACTACTACAACCATCGACGCTCAACAACCTCCCTACTGCCCTCCGGGATTAGCACCCGGTCCAAACAACACCTTCTCCTCACTCTCGACTTCCGCAGCCCTAGGTGGTGCCTCATACTTCTCATCCGTTGTACTCTCAATGTACTGAGTGTGCCAATACAGCTCGTGTTTGAGTTCCCCAACCTCTCTTGCCAACTTCATCTTCTCTTTCTTCTCCTTCTGAATGCAATTCCAAATGGCTATGTTCTGGCAGCAAAGCTTCCGCCAGATACTCTCCTTTGATGCCTTAGGATTAGGAACCGACCATAGAGATGGCTCGAGCGGAGCGGAAGCCAATTGCCCTGCTGATGTTCCTGCTGCAGCTGCCTTGGATTGAGACTTGCTTTTCACAAGCACAGCCTTGGTGATGATGCCAGGAGATGGTTCTTCGAGCTTCCTATAGACCCTTTTAGAAATACCTTTCTGCCTTAGGAAGGCGATGATCATGCACGAGAAAGGACAACGGGCCGTGCCGAAAGTATCCCCCTTGAAATCCACAATCTGCCCAAAAATGAACTTCACCCAATCCATTCTATAATCAGCATTATTCATGAACACATACATCACCTTCGCACTTTTTCTCGAAGGTTTATTCTCTGCCTCACGGGGAAAGATATTGGAATGCACCACTTGATTCAAAATCCGATAAGTATCTCTAAACTTCCCCGGTTTGTGCGGAGGGACCCCAACATTAGGAACGGTGGGATAAAGGTCTCCGATAACCACATCCGAATTAATCGGATCAGTACGAGGGTAGTTGACCATATCTCCATCGGGCCTCTCGTAGCGCAAATACACAGCTATTTCAGCAATATCAACCATAATAGTTTTACCGTTTAGTTTTGACTTAATTCTCTCTTTGGTCAATGCCTCACTAGTATTCAATTTCTGATAGAATTCGATGACACCTTTTTCATTATAACCCTCAAGAGCTCTAGTCCAGAAACGCAAACCTTGATTTCGAGTTGAATGATGATATTGCTGTCATTGCCAAAGCTTCTTCGACTGAGTTGCCGCTCACTCTTGAAACCTCTGCCCGGTATTGACTCCACCCAATCTAACTTATCATCCGCCTCCATCTCCTCTGGCGTCCTACGCTTGCGACGTTTCTCACGCTGGCCCGTTCGGCTCTCCAAAAGAGCAGAGTCTTCCTCACTATCCTCCTCTATAGAATCGTGTTCACTCTCTTCCACAATGTCATCCTCACTCTCCTAACGAGATGAGGAAGCAACATTTTTGCCCTTATCGCTTGCACTTGCGCCCACCTGATTTGTTCTTGCCATTGAAACAGACAGCCCCCGCAATAAACAGAACTTCGGGTCTGTACAACACAACTTCAGTATCCAAGATTCAGTACAACAGGGGTAACAAAATAGTGCATTTCCAGTACCCAATGCAACCAAAAATTCAAAAATCCAGGCTAAGAGTCATGGGTGATTTCAAATTGGGGGTTAGGTTATATGGTGAACTGGTTCAAAATGATAATGGATTGAGGAATAAGGTGGGAAGAATTGAAAGAAAATGAGAGAAAGAGAAAAGAGAAAAGTATATTTCGGATTTACCTTGGTCTGGAAGATTCGGGACTAGCAAAACTTGACAATTCTTCAAAACCCTTGATTGGATGGAAGAATCATGTTGAATGTGAGAGGGGATGAGAGAATTTGGTGAATTTATGGAAGAAATGGAAGATAATGGGAGAGGTTTGAGAGTTCGGGATTGTAAAGGGTGGAAGGAGGGACGGTTATGGCGGTGTAGAGAGAGAGAGTGGGTATGTATCAATGTGCTTTTATTCGTGCCTTTTCAAATTTTAAAACCGCCCGTAACGCACAGGTAGCGATAACTCCATTGGAGTTATCGATAACAACGATCTTAGGAACCCACTGAACTCAGAGTTATCGATAACTCAGTAAATGTGATCGATAACGAATGGCATTTCCTGGTAAACTGCAGCTCTTCACATATTTTCCATTTCCAACCACTGGACACATCCCATACTCTCCAAAACAGCTTCTTAATACTGAACACAACCTCCAACAACCCACCAAGCATCCGGATTCCTAGGTTAATGAACAAAAAGGGAGGACACGGACTAGGGTACAAAATAGGACGAGGGGATAAATAAGTGGTATAATCACGCAAAGAATGCCTTATATCACCTCCTAAGTACGCCATATATTCCTTAACGATTCAATAAAGACATCAAAGCACACTTAGGCATGAACATGAGATTATTTACCTAAACTACGAATGTAAGGAATGAAGAAGGGATATGGACAAAACTTGATCAAAACATACTCAGATATCGTGAATTCCACCCTAGTCCATTCATGCAAGTTGCAAAACACAAAATTTGCGTAAAACGAACTCTTGCCAAATAACATTTAATGAGCATGTGCCAAGCTATTTCAATCCACTAACTTTGTAATAACGGAAGGATTGCAAGACTAAAAATGAAAAATTTAATCCAAAAACTTATATACAACAATATATTTATAGCATAAATATACCCCTCCCCCCAACTTAAAATAAGCCATGCCCTCATAGCAAAGAAAACAAAAGTAAGGAGAAAAGGGAACAAAAAGTGTACCAATCGGGGGAATGTCAACCCCCTTATACCTCGACCAAGTTGGAGGCTTTGGTGTCACCAGTTCCTTTTGTCATCCAAACTGCTTTCAAGGTCGACTCCTTCGGCTCTTCCGACAGAACCACAGCTAGTCACACAGGATCATGGCCAAAGCTTTGTTGGACTAATAACCGCGACACGTAATCGCACCCATGCTTAGGGCTCTTGAATGCCTCAATCACTCCTACAGTAGATCCAATCCACCAAGGCTGGTGTGGTAGCATGTTCACCCTGCAAAAGGCTTAAGCTCGAACTACCTACTAAGAGCCCAATGACATTAGAACCGCCCGGCTCGTGTTATCCGGGCGCCAACAAACAGAAGAACAAAGAAAAAGCAAAGAACACCACCCGATTTTCACGCAATCGTACGAGTCATACTTTTCTTCCTGTGTCTCACCGGGCAGACAAGACACGGGTGGCTATAATAGACCGTCAATTTTGTTACATCACGCCCGAAGTAAAATTCACTACTTGACCTCGCCAAGCAATTAAGCCCAGCGTTCCCTATGATCGAAACAAAGTGAGACAAGACAGAGCCTAGCGCCAAAGCACGGGAATATCAAGTCTCACCCAAAGACCTAAGTTGCCCCATATAGGGACATATCTGGTGAGCATGGATCATTAACGGCAAACTACTACAAAGAAGGACTAATGAAAGCCCGATACGATGATGCATTGGTGAAATCTCGTGATTTGAAAATCCCAAAACAATCAAAACATGCAAATATGTACAAGAAACGAACATTGCCCTTACTAACCGGAGCTGGGCACACGGTCCTTTTTTTAGTAGCGGCGTGCGGAGCTATAAATACCCAAGTCAATGGTGGGTACCCCCTACCCGGGGGCCGAGTCTGACAAACAGTTAAGTTCAGCGGTTACGCTTTCGCTCCCCGTGCAAATTAAAGTAACACAAACTAAACCGATGGGCCATCCGTGTAAACGGGATCGGCCAAAACTTCATCGGGCTCGCTAGCTTCAAAGCCGCCAAGGAAAGGCTTAAGCCGTTGACCATTAACTTTGAACGAGGAACCGTTACTCATGCTTTCTACTTCTATCGCCCCATGAGGGAAAACAGTTTTGACAACATAAGGTCCTACCCAACGAGAGCGCAGCTTACCGGGATGCAAATGCAACCGAGAATTATACAATAACACTTTTTGACCGGGCTCAAAGGTTTTAATCACAATTTTATTATCATGCTTGGCTTTGAGTTTAGATTTGTAAGCACTAGAATGGTCATAAGCATTGTACCTCAACTCCTTGAGTTCTGTCAATTGGAGCTTGCGGCGGGCACCGGCTTTGGCCATATTGAAATTCAATTTCTTAATGGCCCAATATGCTTTATGCTCAAGCTCTACCGGCAAGTGGCACGCTTTCCCGTAGACCAGCCGATATGGTGACATCCCCAAAATCGTCTTGTAAGCAGTACGGTAAGCCCACAAAGCATCGACCAATCAAGTTGACCAATCTTTACGGGTAGGATTAACCGTCTTCTTCAAGATGTTCTTGATCTCCCGATTCGCTAGCTCCGCCTGGCCATTCGTTTGCGGGTGATAAGCCGTTGAGACTTTTTGAATGATGGCATACTTCCGCATGAGGGCCGCAATGGACCGGTTACAAAAGTGAGATCCTTGATCATTGATGATAGCTGTAAGGAGGTATTCCCGAACAGGTACAAAACAAGCCCGAGCACGGTCAAACAAAAGGTCAACGCATTATGGACCAAGTGACACGAGAAGTCAATGGTACAGAGAGGTTGCGAAATCCTCGGTACAGTAACACGAGATGTTATTAGACTGAATATTATTTAATGGCATGAGATGCCAATATTCAAAGATACTTGTTCGGCAAGAGAGCCGAACAGGAGGAGAGCTCCTTAAGAAGCATATGGTCTCCATTGTTTCTTAAGGACCAGTTACATGTGAAGTAACTGGTCCAGGCCATCTGTTCGGCCATGAGATGGCCGAACAAAGAGAGAAGTCCTATTAGGGGGAACATTCTAGAAGTGTCCAGAATCACTGGTATTCCGTTACAGAATAAGATCCCAAGAATATAGGATCTAAGAAAGATACCCAACGAGTATGGGATGTTCGGCTTGTTATGGGAAGAGTCCTATAAGGATTAAGGAAATAAACTGATAAGGGAACGAGAATCCAAGAGATCCTGGGATTCCTATACGAGTTAGGAATCCTAGGGCAACACGGATGCTTGGCCAGCAAGCATACGCAAATCTATAAATAAGAGGTAAACCTAGAGGTAAAAGGTACGCAATACACTGCATTCTTATTGCTTTCCTACTGATAATTAGGGTTTGATCATTAGTACGAAATACTAACAAAGGCATCGGAGGGCCTTTGCCACGAGAGGCAAAGGTGCGCTCACTCCTTGTCTATTTTACAGGATAAAGGTTTCTCTGACGAATTAGGGTTACGTTCAAGAGGCACGAGAAGCCACTGCATTCCTGTGCTGTTCAAAGCACTACTTGAATTTATCCACCTACAATTGGCGCCGTCTGTGGGAAACGAAAGAGTTCCCTTTGAAATACGACCATGGTGGAAGTAGATCCAGCAACGCCACACGACCCAAAAGATGTGTTAACTGGAGGAGGGGATAAGTCTCCACCCGGGGCTCCGAGAAAGCCCGAAGGAGGACATAGGAGGACCACGAGTAAGGGCCACCCTCCTACTATCCACGACAACTCCAGAAATAGAGATGGAGAGACAGCATCAAAGTCCACGAGAAGGACTAAATCCCATCGAGGGGATGAATCGATTGCACATTCCAGAAGTGTATACCGAAGCGAAGACGTTCTGGATAAGAAAAGACAAGAAATCGAGGAGTACGCTCGTTTGATCAAAAAACGAGAACATGAAATCAGAGAATTAGAGAGAATCAGAGAACATCCAGAGGACTCCGGATTATCTCGAAGAAATTCAAGAGGGAGTGAATACGCTTTGGTACCATACCAAAAAGCTCCTTCACGTAGAAGAAGAAGCAGAAGCAGAAGCAGAAGTTTAACCCCGAGGCGACATAAAACTTCTCCACGAAAAGGGATGAGCAATATCCGAACACCCGAGCGAAGGAGGGTATCTCCAAGAAAGAGGAGAAGCAGAGGTCGAAGCTCTACCCCCGAGGAAGAAGGGAGTAGAAAACATCATAGGGACAGGTACGAGAGACCTGATTCCGATTGGGAACAAATTCGGTCCAAGAAAGGACCAAAGGATGAAGCCATGACTGCACGAGAAGTAGCGCGGAAAGCACTTCAGAATATAGCATCCTCCCCTTTTTCAAAGAGGCTACAAGAAGCCAGATTGCCGACCAGGGTAAAGCACGGAACATTCATCCTCTACGAGACAGATGCTGATCCCGTAGCCCATATACAGCATTACCAGCAGGCAATGTTTATGCATATAGGGGATGATGCAATCATGTGCAAGATGTTCCCGTCAAGTTTGGGGAAGGTTGCTTTATCATGGTTCCATAAATTGGGCTCACGATCTATCCGAACATGGGTACAGTTGGCCGAGGAGTTCACTGCACGGTTTTTGACGAGCAGGAAAGCTCCCAAAACTTTTGAGAGTCTTACTTTTATGAAGCAAGGGGAGGACGAGCCGATCAGGACTTATGCGAAAAAGTACTGGGAAACCTTCAACGAGATTGAAGGATGTAGTGAAGAATACGCAATAGCTACGTTTAAAACAGGCTTACCTGTTCGGGGGGAACTGCGTAAGTCTCTGAACATGAGTCCCGTCCAGACATTGGCAAAATTAATGGAGAGAATTGAGCAGCATGCCAGGAACGAGGATGACATCCTACGAGAGGATGGAAAGTTGGCCGCCGAGCAAGTAAAAGGGCCTACAAAGAAAGCTGACAAGCCAGAGCCCAAAACTTACCGCGAAAGAAAAGATTATGGGCAGGCGAAGAAGGAGCAATACAAGGAAAAGCAAGCCCCGGATCCCAAGTCATTCTTTTCAATAAACACGGTTTGGAAAGAGCCCATTTACAGGATTCTTTATCGAATAAAGAATCAGCCATATTTTAAATGGCCTCAAACTCTTGGTGGGAATAAAGACGCAAAACGTGCTACGAATCAGCACTGCAGTTACCATAAAGATTGGGGCCATATGACGGAGGATTGTGAGATGTTTAAACGACACCTTGATGATTTAGTCTCGCGAGGCTATCTCAAAGAATTTATCCAAGAAGATCCAAAGGATAAAGACAAGGCAATGGAGTTGGATTACGAACAGAATCCAAAGGGGGTAATCCATATGATACATGGATTAGCCGAACCTTATACAAAAAATGAGGTGAGATTACTTCAGAGACAAGTGAAACATGACCAACACGTAATGCAGTTGGGAAAGAAAAGAGGGCGCAACGAAGAGAAACTCAACGAGAGTATAGTTTTTACAGATGAAGATCTGGGAGGAGTCCAGATACCACATAATGATGCTTTGGTCATAATCCTACGAGTTGGGGAATATGATATGGAAAGAATCCTGGTGGATTCAGGGAGTTGCACCGAAGTGCTGTACTATGATGCATTCAAGAAATTGGGGCTCACGCAAGAAGATTTGGTGCAGTCAGCAACTCCATTGGTCGGATTTGGAGTAGGAGCAGTTTGGCCCTTAGGCAAGGTAACTCTGCCTGTTCGGGCTGGGACAGTGGTGCTACGAACCGATTTCTTAGTGGTGGATGTACCATCTTCCTATAACGTGATTATAGGGAGAACATGGTTGCACAAGATGAGGGCAGTCTCTTCAACGTTCCATCAGATGGTGAAGTTCCCAGGGTCCAATGGAATTGAGCACATCAAAGGTAACCAAAAAATAGCTCAACAATGTTTGGTATCCATCATAAAAAGAGTCCATGCTGCCCACCATGTTAGTACTGTGGAAATTCCGGATCTTCCGACTATTGAGGATATTGGAAAAGACCCAACAGAAAGGGTAGTAGAGGATTTAAGGAAAACACTGATCAACGAGACTGATCCAGAAAGGTATTTCTTAACCGGGGAGTCACTGCCAGAAGGGGAAGAGAGTGAACTGATAAGTTTCCTGAAAACTTATGTCGACGTATTTGCTTGGACACCAGAGGAGATGCCTGGGGTAAGTGCAGATGTTATTTGCCACCACTTGAATATAGATCCGCAACATAAACCTGTCATCCAAAAGAAACGAAGGGCAGCCGTACAGCACGTTGACGCTGTAATCAAAGAAGTGGATCATTTGTTGGGGGCCAAGGCAATAAGGGAAGTTTATTATCCAGAATGGCTATCAAATACTGTCGTCGTCAAAAAAAAGAACGGAAAATGGCGTGTGTGTGTTGACTTCACAGATTTAAACAAAGCATGCCCAAAGGATAGTTTTCCTCTTCCAAGGATTGACCAGTTGGTTGATGCAACAGCAGGATATGGGCGGATGAGTTTTCTCGATGCATATCGAGGATACCATCAAATTGCAATGTTTGAGCAAGATCAGGAGAAGACGTCTTTTATTACACCACGAGGGTTGTACTGTTATAATGTCATGCCTTTTGGTTTGAAAAATGCAGGGGCAACGTATCAGAGATTGGCAACCATCATGTTCAGAAAGTTGCTCGGCAAAACTATAGAGGTTTACATAGATGACATGGTAGTAAAAAGTAAAGCTGGGCAAAGCCATATTGCAGATTTGAGGGAGGTTTTTGAGATTCTAAGGAAATATAAATTGAAGCTCAACGCCTCGAAATGTGCGTTTGGAGTCGGTTCTGGAAAGTTTCTGGGTCATCTGGTAACGTTGAGAGGGATAGAGGCGAATCCCGACCAAATCAAAGCCTTGCAGAATCTACAGAGTCCCCGAACAACGAAGGAAGTCCAGCGTTTGACTGGGATGGCAGCAGCTCTCAATCGATTTATTAGCCGGTCAAGTGATAAGTGCAGACCTTTCTTTCAGTTATTAAAGAAAAGGGAAGGATTCGAATGGGGAGCAGAATGTGAAAAAGCCTTCCAGGATTTGAAGGGATATTTGGCCTCTCCTCCCCTTCTCTCAACTCCAGAACCAGGTGAGTCCTTAATTTTGTACTTAGCAGTTTCTGAGCATGCTGTGAGTGCAGTCCTTCTGAGAAGTAGGGGATCCGAACAAATCCCTGTTTATTATGTGAGCAAGACGTTATTAGATGCGGAAACAAGATATTTGCCCCTCGAGAAATTGATCCTAGCACTAAGGACAGCAACGAGAAAATTGCCGCATTATTTCCAGAGCCATAGAGTGGTGGTTTATACTGAGTTCCCTTTAAAATCACTGCTCCGAAAGGCAGACTTCTCGGGAAGGATCTCGACTTGGTCCGTTGAATTAAGCCAATATGACATTGACTATCAGCCGCGCACAGCAATCAAAGGCCAGGTATTGGCAGATTTCGTGGCAGAATTCTCACCTGCGGTTGCACCTTTGCCTCCTACGAGAAAGGAGTATGAAGCAAAGTCTCCTGTAACGAAGAAACAGGAATTAGCCGAGCAAGATCCCTTGGAATGGAAGCTGTTTGTTGATGGGTCCGCTTGCAATACCGGATCAGGTATAGGGGTAGTTCTTTTTCCCCCTGAAGGATCAATGTTAGAGCTATCAGTTCGGCTTGGGTTCAGTGTATCCAACAACGTGGCGGAATACGAGGCGCTTTTAGCTGGTTTGAGAAGTGCAAAAACCCTAAGAGCCGAACATGTAAGGGTATATAGTGACTCACAGCTTGTGGTTCATCAGTTGTCCGGGCAATATGAAACACGGAGTGAGAAGATGGCAGCTTACGTACAGGCAACCAGAGATCTACTCGATACTTTTGAAAGGGTATATATTGAGCAGATAAGTTCTGGAAAGAATGCACATGCCGATTCGCTAGCTTGGTTGGCTGCAGCTGTACCAACCGAGTTCAAAAGAAAGATAGCCGTGGAATATCTAACCGAGCCGAGCATTGGAAGAAGCGTAGAGATGGTCCTGGACGTGAACCAGGGACCAAGTTGGATGGATCCAATTATTGAGTTCTTACGAGATGAAAAGCTCCCTTCAGACAAAAAAGAGGCTCATAAAATTAGGACCAAATCTGCTCGGTTCTGGTTATCTCCTGAAGGGAAATTATACAGGAAGTCCTTTACGGGGCCCTATTTGCTTTGTGTGCACCCTGAAATGGTGCAAAAGTTCCTCCACGAAATTCATGAGGGAACCTGTGGAAGCCATGCTGGGGGCCGGTCCATAGCGCACCGAGCAATCACTCAAGGATATTGGTGGCCGTACATGCAAGAAGATGCTAAGGTGTACGTTAAGATTTGTGAAAAATGTCAGAAATTTTCACCAATGATCCGAACACCAGCAGAAGACTTGGTGCCTTTAACAAGTTCTTGGCCGTTCGCTCAGTGGGGAATGGACATTGTGGGTCCACTGCACAAGGCAACTGGAAATCGAAAATTTCTGCTAGTTGCGACAGATTATTTTACCAAGTGGATTGAGGCAGAACCATTGGCTAAAATCACCGAACCTATGATAGAGAGGTTCGTATGGAAGAGCATCATTACTCGTTTTGGAGTCCCGTATTCATTGATTACAGACAATGGGTCTCAATTTCAGAAAAAATTCAAAACTTTCTGTGCCCAGTATGGGATAAGAAATTACTATTCAACTCCGGCCTACCCTCAAAGTAATGGCCAAGCAGAGGCATCTAACAAAACCATTCTTGATGGGATTAAGAAACGTTTGGATAAAGCAAAGGGGAAATGGCCTGATGAATTGCCATTGGTCCTATGGGCATACCGAACAACACCTAGGAGGTCTACGGGAGAGACCCCCTATTCTTTGGCGTATGGAACAGAGGCTGTTATTCCATTGGAGGTAGGTCTGCCGACCAACAGGACCAAGTTGGTAGAAAGTGGGGGCAACGATCGAGCCTTGGAGATTGAATTAGATCTTGCCGAGGAAAGACGAGAACAGGCCCTAGTGCACTTGGCCTCGTACCAAGAGTAGCTAGTCAAAGGCTACAACAAGCATGTACATCCACGGGAATTTGGTGTTGGAGACCTTGTGCTACGAAAGGTGCTCGGCAACACTAAAGTGGCTAATGAAGGAAAGTTGGGGGCTAATTGGGAGGGCCCATATCGAGTTACTGAGATTGTGGGCATTGGAGCTTATCGATTGGCAGACCTGGATGGGAACCCGGTGCCAAGACCATGGAATGTCCACAACTTGAGGAAGTTTTTTATATGAAATATATTTTTCCTTGTGCACATCGTGATTGTGTGAGAGTTACGAATAAAACTCTCTTGTGTTTTAGTTTTCTTGTTTTAGCTGCAAGGGGTACGAATAACGCCCTCTTGAGTTCTATAGCTTATGAATAAAGTTGCCTTTCTTTTATATATAATTATTGTAGTTTCCAGTATTTGTTTTTAATACGAATTACGAAGTTCATCTCCCTCATTCGTATTGGGGAGCAGAATGTAGGATATCCATCTAAAGTACGTGATACTTGAACACAAGTTCGAAATACTTGAGTACGAGAAACTTACACAAGTTCGAAATACTTGAACACGAGAAACTTACACAAGTTCGAAATACTTGTAAGTACGTGACACTTACTTGTTTAATGTACGTGAAACTTAAACTCAAGAGACTATGCAAAGCAAACGAATACATGCATAAGCATACGAGACTATGCACAAAACTGTTCAAGTCATACGAAGAATGTGCACAGGTTTAGAAGCATTCAGATATATTCACAAGTACGAAATACTTGACAAACAAGTACGAAATACTGTTAGAGTTTTTCAAAAAGCATTGGCCAGGCCCACAAACAGACAGTCAAATATATTGTCAAAATACAAAGACATATTCATTCATCTTCTGTCAGGTCTTGAACGGCTGTAGGAACAGTTGAAGGAGCTTCAGTTGCAGTGGGAGTTTCATCTTCAGGTTGACCACCACTGGCTTCCTTTTGGCCAGGATTGGTCATATCAATCTGAGGCTCCACTTCAGAAACAGGTTGCTCAGCAGACACGTTCACCACTTGCTCATCATTCATCTCTTCTGCAATATCCTCCTCTTGACTGGCAGCACTGGGTAGTTCAATGTTGGTCCAGAGAGGAGATGATTCTGGAATCTCAGCTTTGGCAAGGCAAGCTGTCCAAGAAGCCACCCAGACTTGGTCTTGTATCCCAGGCATTTGGCTTGTGTAACTTTCCGTGGCCACCTTGATCCCTTCGTTGTATCCCTTCTCAAATGCAGCTTTGGTTTCATTCTGACTCGCCTCGAGTTCCTTCAGCGTCTGATTTAGGCTGTCCTCAGTCCCCTTTAGTTGTCCCTTTAAACCATCAGCCACTCCCAAGGCTTGGTTTCTTTCTCTCTCAAGCCTGATGATGGTGCGTTGAAGCTTGTTGTTCTCACCGACCAGTTTGGCACGTTGGGGCTCAGATTGGCTGAGTTTTTGAGCCATGGCCACCATTTTTTGCATCACCTGGAAACGTTCAAAACAGTTAAACAAACGCTATGGTGTACTATGGTTTACAAAAGCAAAATTTTACCTTGGCATTGTGAGACATGAATGAGCTTAGAAGGTTGTCAGGCGAGCTCGCCACCTCCTTCTGCATATCTCCTGGCAGCAGAAAAGCTTGAGACAAGGCAAGGGCAGTGCCTTCTGACTCAACACTGTCCCGAGCAGTGATAGCTCGGTTCCCGTGTGAGAATGGAGGAGCCCAGAGGGGAGCAGGTGATGAGGAGGATGCAGGGAGTCTTTCTTGAGTTTCCTCCACTCGTTGACGTTTTTCACGGTGAATGGCCTCGATTTCTTCTGGGGAAAAGCCAGGAGGAGCATCAGTCTGGGTCTGAGTGCGGCGGCCACGACCTTGGCCACCTTGTCCCCGAGCAGCTCCACGACCTCGACCAGGTATGGTAAGGAGACTCCCCAAATCGATTGGTTGGTTCATTGCTGGAGGCGAAGGGGTATAACCGCTGGAAGACGAGTTGGATGTAGAACTGGAAACTTCCTCAGCAAGAGGGATAGGTTCGTCAGAAATTGGAGGAGTCTGGGAACGCCTCTCTTCTTGTTCAGGGATTGGTCTTGAAGGACCAGCTATTGCAGGGATGTCAGCTGCTCGGGTTCTCCGATCAATAAACCCACCATACGAAGCCTTGTAGCTGAGAAGTACTTGAGCTGCTCTTGCTCGGCCTGCAAGGTATGTCCCTTCGCCGTTGAACGCAAGTGCTCGTCTGATATCAGCTACGTGAACTTGTGGGGTTATAATGTTATAACCACGATTAATATTTGGTGCTGAAACAAAGCATAAGCAATTAGAAGCACGAAAAACGCTTTTCCTATGAAAGAGGACAAAACAAATGATATTAAGGGAGAGCACTAACGTGGGCTCCCGAATACGTGAGGGGCATGAAAACCAATCACTTGGTCGTCCTCGTCTCTGGGTTCGAAGTTGCCCGTAACGATCAGAAAGTCGTCATCATCCCCTCGAGCAGAGTCAGGGAGTTCGAGAACGAGCTTCTTTCTAGAATCCCTACTCTTTAAATAATACGTAAGGGCATCCCCAGTTCTGGAAATACTGTATAAATGGTGAATATCATATAGGCCTAGCGAAGTCCCTAACATTTGGTTTAAGGTATCTATGCCCATAACTACCCTGAAGAAATTAGCAGAAACCTGCATTGGCGAAAGCCTGTAATACGCTAAGACTTGGCGGAGCAGAGGGGCTAGGGGAAACCTAACCCCGCCTTTAACGACGGCTACTACTGGAATATGAAGGGTGTCAAAATCGAAGCTTTCACGAATGGCATCCTCAGGAGCCAAAACAGTGGCTACGTTGTCAGGAATCCCATATCGAGATCTAAAACTAGCCATGGTTTGAGGAGTATTACAATGTCTACGAAATCTCCCCATTACCAGAAAACCTTTTAGGGTTCTTTAAAGTATAAAAAAGGGGGACGATGAAACCCTAACGAAAGATTGTGAACAATCTACCAAGAGAAACAGAGTAGTAAGGAGAGGAATGATGACTTACGAAAAATAGTCGATTGAATCCCTAAAAGCAGAAAGGAGGAGGTCTTGAAATGATGAACAGAGCTTCAATGGCGGGTAAACCTTGAAATCGCCTCTTTCTGCTGAGGAAGTCTAAGAGAGAGATTGAGATTTTTGAAAATGGGACGAAAATCCAAAAATACCCCAAAAAGTGGGTGGCGTACGTAAAACGTCATCCCAGACGCCGTTTGAGTGTTCCGTTTTCCCATAAACACGTCTGTTCGTATTTAATGAAGCGCAATACGATGATCGACGCGTGTAAAGGGTGCAGAAACAAAGTGAATTTGTTCGGTAAAAAAGCTTTACTCGTCATCTGAGTAAAATATAAACGAGCAAAGCTGGGGAGCAATTGTAGGGAGGTATTCCCGAACAGGTACAAAACAAGCCCGAGCACGGTCAAACAAAAGGTCAACGCATTATGGACCAAGTGACACGAGAAGTCAATGGTACAGAGAGGTTGCGAAATCCTCGGTACAGTAACACGAGATGTTATTAGACTGAATATTATTTAATGGCATGAGATGCCAATATTCAAAGATACTTGTTCGGCAAGAGAGCCGAACAGGAGGAGAGCTCCTTAAGAAGCATATGGTCTCCATTGTTTCTTAAGGACCAGTTACATGTGAAGTAACTGGTCCAGGCCATCTGTTCGGCCATGAGATGGCCGAACAAAGAGAGAAGTCCTATTAGGGGGAACATTCTGGAAGTGTCCAGAATCACTGGTATTCCGTTACAGAATAAGATCCCAAGAATATAGGATCTAAGAAAGATACCCAACGAGTATGGGATGTTCGGCTTGTTATGGGAAGAGTCCTATAAGGATTAAGGAAATAAACTGATAAGGGAACGAGAATCCAAGAGATCCTGGGATTCCTATACGAGTTAGGAATCCTAGGGCAACACGGATGCTTGGCCAGCAAGCATACGCAAATCTATAAATAAGAGGTAAACCTAGAGGTAAAAGGTACGCAATACACTGCATTCTTATTGCTTTCCTACTGATAATTAGGGTTTGATCATTAGTACGAAATACTAACAAAGGCATCGGAGGGCCTTTGCCACGAGAGGCAAAGGTGCGCTCACTCCTTGTCTGTTTTACAGGATAAAGGTTTCTCTGACGAATTAGGGTTACGTTCAAGAGGCACGAGAAGCCACTGCATTCCTGTGCTGTTCAAAGCACTACTTGAATTTATCCACCTACAATAGCCCTCGGCATCCCAAACCGTGATAAAATGTACTCCCGGAGAAATTCCACTACAACTTGGGCGTCATTGGTACGAGTGGGAATGGCTTCCACCCGTTTGGAAGCATAGTCAACGGCCAACAAGATGTAGAGGTATCCAAAAAATGTAGGAAACGGCCCCATAAAGTCGATACCCCATCAATCAAACACTTCAATAATCAAGATGGGCATAAGCGGCATCTCATTCCGTTGCGTCACGCACCCCAAAAGTTGACAACGTGCACACGCCCGGCAAAAAACAAAAGTATCCTTATACAACTGTGGCCAGTAGAACCCGCTTTGCAAAATCTTGGCGGCAGTCTTCTTGAATGAGATATGGCCGCCACAGGCCTCTGTATGGCAAAATTTAATAACACTCTGTTGCTCAGAATCAGGCACACAACGGCGAACAAGTTGGTCGGCGCAATACTTCAACAAATATGGGTCATCATAGGAAAACCGTTTCACTTCCGCTAAAAATCGACGCTGCTCTTGCAAATTCCAATGGGCAGGCATTAGACCGGTAACCAAGTAGTTTACAATATCCGCATACCATGGAGCCGTGGAGATTCCAAATAACTGTTCATCGGAAAAAGAGTCACCGATAGGAATGTGCGATGTATGATCTTCGAATTCTAGCTGAGACAAGTGATCGGCCACCACATTCTCTACCCCCTTATTGTCCTTAATAGTGAGCTCAAACTCTTGTAGGAGTAAAATCCACCGAATCAATCTCGCCTTGGCATCCTGCTTCGTAAAAAGGTACTTGAGAGCGGAATGATCGGTGTACACGGTGATTGGAGCTCCCACTAGATAAGACCGAAACTTGTCCAACGCAAAGACTATGACAAGCAACTCCTTCTCCGTAGTCGAATAGTTCATTTGAGCCTCATTGAGCGTCTTACTTGCATAGTGGATGACGTACGGCTCTTTCCCCTTCCGTTGGCCCAAAACAGCTCCAACAGTGTAATCACTGGCGTCACACATTAGCTCGAAGGGCAATTCCCAATCCGGAGAGCGCACAATAGGTGGAGAAGTGAGACGTGACTTTAACTTGGCGAAGGCGGCCTCGCAAGCCGGCGTCCGTTCAAACGGCACATCCTTGGCAAGCAAATGACACAATGGCCGGGCGATGGCACTAAAATCTTTGATAAAACGCCGATAGAAACCGGCATGCCCCAAGAAAGATCGGATATCTTTTAAACACTTAGGAGTTGAAAGATTCCCAATCAAGTCAATTTTTGCCCGATCCACTTCGATGCCTTTTGAAGAAACAATGTGGCCAAGTACAATGCCTTCAGTCACCATAAAGTGGCACTTCTCCCAATTGAGCACTAGGTTCTTTTCCTCGCACCGAGCTAACACGAGCTCCAAATTGGTGAGACAAGCCCCAAATGAATCACCGAAGACAGAGAAGTCGTCCATGAATACCTCCTGTAGGTGGATAAATTCAAATGATGCTTTGATCAACACTAGATTGTAATGGCCTCTCGTGCCTCTTGATCGGAACCCTAATTTGTCGTCGGAACCCTTGATCTGCAAAAAAAGACAAAGGGTGAGCGCACCTTTGCCTCTCGTGGCAAAGGCCCTCCGATGCCTTTGTTAGTATCTCGTACTGATAATAAACCCTAAATATCAATAGGAAGTCACATATGAATGCAATGTATTGCGTACCTTTCATCTCTAGGTCTACCTTATATTTATAGATTCATGGATGCTTGCTGCCCAAGTATCCATATTGCCCTAGATTTCCTACCTCGTATAGGAAAACCAGGATATCTTGGATTCTCGTTCCTTTATCAATTTATTATTTTAATCCTTGTAGGACTCTTTTCCATAACAAGCCAAACATCCCATTCCTGTTGGGTATCTTTTCTAGATCCTACTCTCTTGGGATCTTATTCCCTATCGGAATACCACTGTTTCTGGACCCTTCCAGAGTGTTTCCTTTACTCCAACACCTGATTGGATTTCTTTCTTTGTTCGGCTGTCTTATCGCTGAACAGACTTCATAGAGCAATCACTTCACATGTAACTGGTCCTTTATTAATTATTTGGACCATTGCCTTATTAGGAGCTCTCCTCCTGTTCGGCTTTCTCATTGCCGAACAAATTACTTGAATAGTTGCTTCACATGTCACTTTCCTTTTGGTCCAATAACTTCTCATGTTTTCTGAACCAAGACTCCATACAACGTTTCTGGACCAACGACTTCTCATGTCACTGGTCCATATTGTCGAATACTATACCATCCCCGATGACTCCCCTTTACAACATGTTCGAGCCCTCTTTGGGCCTGTTCGGGAATTCCTCCCTACACCTCCATAATTTTCTCTACCATGTCGCTGAAAAGGCCCATAATACACCTTGAGAAAGTACCGGGGGCGTTGCAAAGCCCGAACGGCATACGATGATACGCAAAGGTCCCGAATGGGCACGTGAAAGTGGTCTTCTCTTGATCTTCCAAAGCCACCTCAATCTGATTATACCCGGAGTACCCATCCAAGAAACAATAAAATTTATGGCCGGCCACCCTTTCTAAGATTTGATCTATGAACGGAAGAGGGAAGTGATCCTTCTTGCTACTGGCATTCAACTTTCGGTAATCGATGCACACCCGCCAACCGGTTTGAACGCGCGTTGGGATGAGCTCATCCTTGTCATTCTTCACTACCGTCACCCTAGATTTCTTAGGTACCACTTGAATCGGGCTAACCCATTTTGAATCTGCTATCGGGTAAATTATGCCAACGTATAACAATTTAAGCACCTCTGCTCGCACGACATCCTTCATGATGGGGTTCAATCGCCGTTGAGGTTGGCGAGATGGCTTGACATCATCCTCAAGATAGATGTGGTGGGAGCAAAGGGAGGCATCAATGCCTTGAATATCAGCTATAGACCACCCAATGGCTTTGGGATACTTCCGCAGCTTAGCTGGCAATTGAAACTCTTGGGGTTCGGTGAGGGCGAAGGAAATCACCACCGGGTATGTTTGGCCTTCGCCAAGATAGGTTTACTTAAGGGTATCTGGTAGTGGTTTAAGCTCGAGTGTCGGGGGTTCCACACTAGACGGAACGGCTTGCTTCTCAATAGGAGGTAACTCCTCAAATTTTGGAACCCACGGATTAATAGCACACATCTCCTCATCATCTAGCAAAGAACACAAATACGCAACTTCAGAGGCATCAGGAAAATCGACCTCGGCGGAAGTAAATGCGAGTTCCAACTCATCCTAGCTTGCAAATAAACTTATTGACATGATCTTGGACAAGCGAATCAATCATGCTAACTCCATACATGTCCTCATCATCTCCCATTTGGCTCCCAATATGGAACATGTTGACTTGCATCTTCATGTTGCCAAAACTCATGTTAAGTCGGCCATTCCGGCAATGAATGACGGCATCGGATGTTGCTAAAAACGGCTGGCCAAGAATGATCGGAACGGATGATTGAGCCGCCGGTACCGGGCACGTATCAAGAACCACAAAGTCGATCGGGTACACGAACTAGTCAACTTGAATAAGCACGTCCTTGACCATCCCTTTGGGAACTCGGATACTCCGATCCGCCAATTGTAAAGTCACCCGAGTCGGCTTCATTTCCCCCAACCCGAGCTGTTTATACACTGAGAATGGCAGGAGATTCACACTTGCGCCCAAATCAAGAAGAGCTTTCTCAACAACCTGACCCCCAATAGTGATGGATATCGTAGGACACCCTGGATCATTATACTTGGGTGGAAGGGTTGACTGGAAGAGTGAGCTCACTTGTTCGGTCAAGAACACCTTCTTCTGCACTTGGAGTTGCCGTTTGTGAGTGCACAACTCCTTCAAAAATTTGGTGTATGATGGAATCTGCTTAATAGCATTGAGCAAAGGAAGATTGACCGTCACTTTCTTGAGAACTTCATAGATATCGCTGTTCAGATTTGGCTTGGCCGGCTTCCGTAGCCGGTTGGGATATGGTGCGGGCACAGTGAAAGCTGGCGGAACATCACTCTCTTTTGCCTTTCTCTTCTCTTTTTCTGTAGGAGCTTGCTTGAGAGATTCCCCATCTGATAATGTCGGCTTTGATGGTGCAGGAAAAGGTAGCAAGATTGGCGCGGCCGGCGGCTCCACTTGAGCATTATCAACCGTCTTCCCACTTCTCAACGATATTATGGCCTTTGCTTGCTCGGGGAAAATCACCGAAGAGCCTTGCGCAAAGTGCTGGCCTTGAGGGTTTGGTTGAGGTTGAGTTGTAGGGAGGTATTCCCGAATAGATACATTTAGTTGCCGAACACATGGTGTATAAGACCACGTGAAAGATTGGACAGGACTTATCACCGGGCAGTGCGTTGAACGGCGATAGGGGCCAATAACATGAGAAGTCACTGGTGTAAACTAACTGTTCGGCAGATAGAGATATACCGATTACATTGGTCCAAATAGTTAAACAAAGACCAAGTTACATGTGAAATAGCTGGTCCAGGCAGTCTGTTCGGTTACGAGATAACCGAACAAAGAAAGAACTCCAATCAAGAGTAGGAGCAGAGGGAATGCTCTCGAAGATTCCAGAACAGCCATGTCCCGTAAGGGATGAGATCCCAAGAATATATTTTCTGAGAAAGGTACCCAATGAGAATGGGATATTCGGCCATTAATGGAAAAGAATCTTAAAAGGACTCTTTTATAATGAATTGATAAGGAAAACGAGAATCCTTGATATCCAGGGTTTCCTATATGAGATAGGAATCCTAGGGCAACAGGGATGCTTTGGCAGCAAGCATACGCAAATCTATACATATGAGGTAAATCTAGAGGCAAAAGGTACGCAATATATTGCATTCTTATATTCTCTTACTGATAATTAGGGTTTATTGACTAAGTACGTGATACTAACTTTGGCATTAGAGGGCCTTTGCCACGAGAGATAAAGGTGCACTCACCCCTTGTCTATTTTGTAGATTAGGGTACCGACGACGAATTAGGGTTCCGGTGAAAAGGCACGTATAAGTCGTTGCAATCCAATTGGTCCGAAGCATCAATTGTTTTCATCCCCCTACAATTGGCGCCGTCTGTGGGAAACGAACCAATTTTTTTGAAAAATAATTATGATGGAAGAAGATCCAGCTACGCCGTTTAATCCAAAGGACTAGTTGGATGGGGGAAGAGATAAATCCCCACCAGGTACTCCGAGAAAGCCCACTGGTAGACATGACAGAGATAATTCCAAAGAAAAAGGAGACAAAACTGCCACTGGCTACACGAGAAGGAGTAAGTCTCATCGAAGAGAGGAATCAGTCACCCATTCAAGAAGTATACACAATGATAACGATGTCCTCGATAAAAAGAGAAGGGAAATCGAGGAGTACGCTCGTTTAATTAGAAAACGAGAGTACGAGATACAAGAATTACAACGGGTATGAGAACACCCAGAAGATTCCAGACTTTCTCAAAAGAATTCCCAGAAAGACAGACGGACCCTGGTAGTCCACAAACAGGCTCGTTCACGAGGGAGAAGGAGCAGGAGTCCTATCATAGGGCAATATGAAGCTTTATCACGAAAAAGGAGAAGCAGAAGTAAAAGCCGAACACCGGAAAGACGAAGAGCTTCTTCACATAAAAGGAGGAGTAGAGACCGAAGTTCTACCCCAGAAGAGGAGGAAACAAGAAAGCATCACTAGGATAGGTACGAGAGGCCTGATGCTGATTGGGTCAAGGCTACGGCTCACAAATTGAATAAGCTCGAGGATGGGACAGTAACTGCACGAGAAGCAGCACGAAAGACCTTAAGTAATATTGCAGCCTCCCCCTTTTCAAGGAGGCTACAAGAGGCGAGGTTGCCGAGCAGAGTGAAGCACGGTACTTTTGTACTTTATGAGACAAATACGAACCCCGTGGCTCACATTCAACACTATCAACAGGCTATGTTCATGCACGAGGGGGATGATGCCATCTTATGCAAAATGTTCCCCTCCAGTCTTAGCAAGGTGGCTTTGGCTTGGTTTCATAAACTGGCCCCACGATCCATACGAGGATGGAGGCAGTTGGCTGAGGAATTCACTGCTCGGTTCTTGACAAGCAGAAAAGCCCCAAAGACGTTTGAAAGTCTTTTCACCATGAAACAGGCGAAAAACGAGCTAATCAGGGATTATGCAAAGAAGTACTGGGAAACTTTCAATGAGATTGAAAGCTGCAGTGAGGAGTATGCAATTGCCACCTTCAAAACCTGTTTGCCTGTTCAGGGAGAGCTGCGTCGCTCATTGAATAAACATCCGGTAGCCACGTTGGCTAAACTGATGAAACGGATAGAGCAACACGCCAGAATGGAGGATGACATACTCCGCGAGGATGGCAGGATTGTTGCCGAAGAGACAAAGGCACCTATCAGAAAGGTGGATAAGCCAGAACCTAAGACTTATAGAGAGAGAAAAGAGTATGGGCAGGCTAAGAAAGAGCCATACAGGGACAAGCAAGCTTCTGACCCAAATCTTTCTTTTCTATCACTACGGTTTGGAAGGAACCAATTTATAGGATTCTTTATCGAATAAAGAATCAGCCATATTTCAAGTGGCCTCCAAGTCTAGGCGGAGATAAGGACACAAAACGTGCTATGAATCAGTACTGCAGCTACCATAAAGATTGGGGCCATATGACTGAGGATTGTGAGATGTACAAAAGACACCTTGACGATTTGGTCTCTTAGGGCTATCTCAAAGAATTTATCCAGGAGGATCCAAAGGAGAAAGGGAAAGCAATGGAGCTGAAATATGAGCAGAATCCTAAAGGGGTAATCCATATGATATATGGGTTGGCCACACCTTATATGAGAGGTCAGGCTATTACAAAGGCAAGTCAGGCACAATCAGCATGTGATGCGATTGGGTAGCAAGAGGGGGCGAGAGAGTGATGTGTGCAATGAAAGCATAGCATTCACAAATGATGATCTGAGAGAGGTCCAAATACCCCACAACGATGCTTTGGTCATAACCCTACGAGTTGGGGAATATGACATCGAGAGGATTCTAGTGGACTCAGGAAGTTGTACAGAGGTAATGTACTATAATGCGTTCAAGAAGCTGGGGCTGGCCCTAAAAGACTGAGAATAATCTACAACACCCCTGATTGGGTTCGGTGCAGGAGCAGTTTGGCCTCTTGGAAAAGAAACGTTACCTGTTCGGGCTAGATCAGTGGTGTCGAAAACAGATTTCTTAGTTGTCAATGTTCCTTCTTCCTATAATGCGATTATAGGGAGGACATGGCTGCACAAGATGAGAGCGGTCTCCTCGACTTATCACCAGATGGTGAAATTTCCAGGATCGAATGGGGTTGAAGTACTTAAAGGCAATCAGAAAGTGGCCCAACAATGTCTAATTTCCATCATTAAAAGATCCCCAAAGGCCCACCACGTTCATACATTAGAAGTACCAGATCAACCAACTATCGAGGATGTTGGAAGAAGTCTGGCAGAAAACATGGTTGAAGGCTTGAAGAAGATTCAGATCAACGAGACTGATTCTGAAAGATATTTCTTAATCGAAGAATCATTGCCTGCAGACGAAAAGGCTGAATCGATAAGATTTCTGATGGAATATGTTGATGTATTTGCATGGGTGCCAAAGAAAATGCCCGGAGTAGATGTAGGTGTGATCTGTCACCATTTAAACGTTGATCTTCAGCGTAAGCTGATCATTCAGAAAAAACGGAGGGCACCCGTGCAGCATGTGGATGCAATAATTGAAGAGGTCGATAGTTTACTGGAGGCCAAAGCAATACATGAGGTTTACTACCTAGAGTGGTTATCCAACACCGTTGTGGTGAAGAAAAAGAATGGGAAGTGGCGTGTCTGCGTAGACTTCACAGACTTAAACAAGGCGTGTCCAAAAGATAGTTTTCCACTTCTAAGGATAGACCAGTTGGTTGATGCAACCGCTGGTTACGAGCGAATGAGTTTCCTCGACGCATATCGAGGATATCATCAGATTGCTATGTTTGGGCCTGATCAAGTGAAGACTTCATTTATCACACCACGAGGGTTGTACTGCTATAGCGTTATGCCGTTTGGGCTAAAGAATGCTGGGGCAACATACCAAAGACTTGCAACCATCATGTTCAAAAAGCCCCTTGGAAAGACTATGGAAGTTTACATAGATGACATGGTAGTGAAAAGTCAAGATAAACAGGGACATATAGCTAATTTAAAAGAAGCTTTCGAAATCCCGAGGGAATACAAACTGAAACTCAACGCCTCAAAATGTGCATTTGGAGTCGGTTCAGGAAAGTTCCTGGGCCATTTGGTGACCATGAGAGGGATTGAGGCTAACCCTGATCAAATTGCAGCCCTACAAAGGCTACAAAGTCCCAAAACCACTAAAGAAGTCCAGACGTTGATTGGAATGGCTGTAGCACTTAATAGATTTATCAGCAGGTCAAGTGACAAGTACAGACCCTTTTTTCAATTATTGAAAAAGAGGAAGGGATTCAAATGGGGAGCAAAGTGCGAACAGGCCTTCCAGGACCTGAAGAAGTATCTCGCCGAGCCCCCACTTTTGTTAACTCCATAGCCAGATGAGTCTTTAGTTTTATATTTAGCTGCTTCTACGCATGCAGTTAGTGCAATCTTGTTAAGGGATTTGGGAATCGAACAAATCCCTATTTATTATGTTAGTAAGACATTGCTGGATGTAGAGACGAGATATCTGCCATTAGAGAAACTTGTCCTGGCACTTAGGATAGCCACAAGGAAATTGCCACACTACTTCCAAAGCCACAAGGTTGTGGTTTATACTGAATTTCCATTGAAATCACTGCTACGAAAAGCAAACTTTTCGGGAAGGATCTCGACATGGTCCGTCGAGTTAAGCTAGTACGATATCGATTACCAGCCGCGTACGACAATTAAAGGCCAAGTGTTGGCTGATTTTGTGACAGAGTTTTCTCCTGCAGTAGCTCCCCTACCTCCTACGAGAAAGGAACAGGAGACTAAGGCATCACCCACGAGGAAACAAGTCTCAGCCGAACAGGACCCCACGGAATGGAAGCTATTTGTTGACGAATCAGCATGTAATACTGGGTCAGGAATTAGGGTAGTCCTTTTTCCTCCCGAAGGAGTAATGATCGAACTATCTGTTCGGCTTGGTTTCAGTGCGTCAAACAATGTGGCGGAGTACGAGGCACTCTTAGCTGGCTTGAGAAGTGCAAAACCCTAAAAGCAGAATGGGTTAGGGTGTATTGTGATTCACAGCTTGTGGTCAATCAACTGTCCGGGGAATACGAAACCCGAAGTGAAAAGATGGTAGCCTACGTACAGGCAACCAAAGACCTGCTTGATGCCTTCGAAAGGGTATATATTGAACAGATAAGTTCTGGACAGAATGCTCATACAGATTCATTAGCTTGGTTGGCTGCAGCAGTACCAACTGAGTTTAAAAGGAAGGTGGCAGTAGAATATATGAGTGAGCCGAGCATTTGTAGAAGTATGGACTTAATCTTGGACGTGAACTCAGGACCAAGTTAGATGGACCCAATCGTGGAGTTTTTACGAGACAAGAAACTCCCTTCTGAGAAAAAGGAGGCACATAAGATAAGGACCAAATCTGCTAGGTTTTGGTTGTCCCCAAAGGGAAAGTTATACAAAAAATCCTTTACAGACCCGTATTTGCTGTGCGTACATCCCGAGATGGTGCAGAGATTTCTTCATGGAATCCACGAGGGAACATGTGGGAGTCATGCTGGAGGCAGATCCATCGCCCACTGAGCAATTACCCAAGGTTACTAGTGTCCACACATGCAGGAAGATGCAAAGGTGTATGTGAAAATTTGTGAGAAATGTCAAAATTCTCACCAATGATTCGAACACCAGCCGAGGATCTGGTGCCTTTGACAAGTCCTTGGCCGTTTGCTCAATGGGGAATGGACATCGTGGGTCCACTACACAAAGCAACTGTGAATCGAAAATTCCTGCTAGTTGCAACAGATTATTTTACTAAGTGGATTGAGGCAGAACCACTGGCCAAAATCACTGAACCTATGATAGAAAGGTTCGTGTGGAAGAGCATCATCACTCGCTTTAGGGTCCCTTATTCATTGATTACAGACAATGGATCCTAATTTCAGAAGAAATTCAAGGCTTTTTGTGTCCAGTACGGAATACAAAATTATTATTCAACCCCAGCTTACCCTCAGAGTAATGGGCAGGCAGAGGCGTCTAATAAGACTATCCTTGACGGGATCAAGAAGAGGCTGGACAAAGCCAAAGGGAAATGGCCTGACGAGTTACCACTAGTGCTGTGGGCTCACCGGACAACGCCTAGGAGATCTACGGGAGAGATCCCCTATTCATTGGCATATGAAACAGAGGCTGCCATACCTTTGGAAGTTGGTCTTCCGACCAATAGGACCGCACTGGTTGAAAGTGGGGGCAATGATAGGGCCCTTGAAATTGAGCTTGATCTCGCCGAGGAGAGGAGGGAAAGGGCCTTGATCCATCTGGCTTCTTACCAGGAACAGCTGATGAAGAGCTATAATAAGCACATTCACCCTCGAGAATTTGGTGTTGGGGACCTCGTACTACGGAAGGTGCTCAGCAACACCAAAGTGGCCAACGAAGGCAAGCTGGGGGCCAACTGGGAAGGCCCGTATCGAGTGACCGAGATTGTAGGCATAGGGGCTTATAGATTGGCTGATTTGAATGGTAATCCAATTCCGAGGCCTTGGAATATCCATAATCTGCGAAAATTCTTTGTTTAGAAACATTGAGTTCTGTTTTAGATTGCACTACGTGATTGTGTGGAAATTACGAATATAATTTCTTTATTCTAGTTTTTTATTTTATTTTAGTTGCAAGGGGTATGAATAACGCCCTCTTGAGTTTCATAGATTATCAATAAAATCACTTTTTGCAGTGTACATAATGCGTTTTTGGTATTTGTCCTAAAAATACGAACTACGGGCTTGGTTTCTCTCATTCGTATTGGGGAGCAGGGAATAGGCACCTGTACAATAAATACGAGCAACTTAGCCGAAATACTTGTATGGTTTGCTAAGTACAAGAAACTTAGAAAGTTTATAAGTATGTGAAACTTAATAAAATAACCTGGTTTGCATACGAAAACACGCTTGAATACTTGCAGTACGAGAAACTGAATAATGTATAAGTACGTGAAACTTAAACGAGTACAAGTATGAAACACTTGTACGGTTTGCAAGTACGAGAAACTGAAGTTTGTATAAGTACGTGAAACTTAAACGAGCACAAGTATGAAACACTTGTATGGTTTGTAAGTACGAGAAACTTAAACCTGTTGAGTACGTGAACCTTAACAACTATACACTAAGTACGTGAAAACTTAAAACAAGTACAAGTATGAAACAGTTGTATGGTTTGTAAGTACGAGAAACTTAAAACTGCAAACACACAAAGAAGCCGAGCAACACGTATAGTTATGCCGCAAGGGACCGAATACCTGTGTTAACAAAAGTTTTAACAGTACTGGTGCCTTGCAGGGCCAAATACTTACAGTCACGTAGGACCAACCAACCTTTTCCAAATATTAAACAGTTCATGTCAAACACTTACCTATCAGTCCACATTCTGGACCTCTGGAAGAGTTTCATCTGGAGCGTCAATATTGATCTCGGTAACGACACCATCTCCATCTGGATTCTCCTCCAAGATGATAGGTTCATTGGCTGTATCCCGGACAGGTGAACGTTCAACAACGGTACCATGGGTGTCAGTAAGGGTCTCCTCATCAGCCTCAGCAAAGTCTTCAATTTGCTGGTCCACGTCTTCCTCTAGATCATCTGCAGTGGTTGAAACATGTTTGCTCGGCAGATCATTTTCCACCCAGAGGACTGAGTCTTCAGCAATACCAACCTTTATCAGACAAGCCTCCCAACTGGCAGCCCAGATCTGGTCTTGTATAGCTGGCATCTGTTCCATGTAGCTGACCGTAGCAGCATTAAATCCCTTCTGATAGCCTTCCTCGTGAGCAGCTTTTTTGGTTTTTTCTATTTCCACCAAAGCCCGATTGAGGCTGGCTTCGGCTGTCCCAAGCTTGTCTTTTGCCTCTTTAAAGTCAGCCTTGGCTTTGCCTCTTTCTCTCTCTAGTCTAGATATGGTACGGAGCAGCCTGGTATTGTTGTTCAACAGCGTGATCCTTTCAGTATCAGCGTCCTGGAACTTTTGGCCCAGTGTAATCATCTTTTGGATAAACTGCAAAATGATCAACAAGATGTTACTGTAGGAAAACAAAAAGAACATGAAGCATGCTTAAAAGTGATGAGAACACTATACCTTGATCCCACTAACGAGACCAGTGGAAATGAGCCGATCAGGTGCGGCCTCGGACTCCTTCTGCATATCAACGGGAAGCAGCAGACCTTGAGCGAGTGCGAGTGCTGTTTCCGAAGAACTGGCGCTATCCCCAACGTGAACAGGCCGATCACCCCTAATGAGTTGAGGGGCCCAGCTTTGAGGAAGCACTTGAGTGCTCGGTGAAGAGGGTTGTTGGACTGAAGCTGCGGCATGTGCAGGGGCGTTTTCGGCTTCATCGCTCCTTGGACATTTGTCCTGACGAGCATCAACAGCCTCAAGGGAACTATCGTGTTCCCGAGGAGAAGAAGATGATCGTGTTGATCCCCCATATTACGACGAGAATGGGGGGGGGGGGGGGGGCGCTAGTTGATGCCACCCTACAGGCAGCACCACGTCCCCACGTGGAGACAGTGAGAAGGGTGCTTAGGTTCAAAGGTCGACGAGTCATAGTACCTGTATTTGGAGGGGATGGAGAATATCCGGAAGACGATGATTGACTGGTATCGCGACTGATAGCTGGCTGTTCGAGGAGTCGTTCAGGAGCAATCTGTCTTTGTGAAAGCCTTCGAAGTCTTAAGCGAGGCAACAACACGCTTTCCGAAATGGGAATCTCACCCAGCTGCTCGACAACCGTCACTCTGGTGTTAGCTCTTAGGCTCCTCGGCTGGGGAGCAGTTGAAGTGGAGGCAGCACTAGTACTTGAGTGGGCGAGTCTCCTATCGATAACGCCTCTGTACGTGGGGTCGTATCCTAGAAGAACGTCCACGTTACGAACCCGACTAGCTGTTGAGGAACCAGGCTCACTCGTATATTTCAGAATCCGATTAATCTCCGCTGTTCGGACGTAGCTTGATTCTAGTCTGGGGCGCTTGTTGGCATTATCCGCTGCAAAACAAAAGGTCTAGCAAAGGTTAGCAGACGCAAACAAAAGCAGTGAAGAAAGATCACGAATAAAATCAAAGTAAATTAAGAGCATACGTGGGTAGCCCCAAACATGGGGACAATGGAGGCCCACCACTTGGCCATCTTCCCCTATCGGCTCGAAAGCTCTGGTAACGTAAAGGAAGTCAATCTCGTGATCACGAGCAGAATCTGGCAAGTTAAGCACGAGACGCTTTTCTGCCCTCCTAACTTTGAAGTAGTATGTGTTGTATTCAGGATTCAACATAATACTATACCACCATTGGGTATCCCAAATACCTAGTTGGGTCACTAAAATCCTATTTAAAGCTACAACCCCCATTATCAGCCTGAAGACATTGGTCGAAACTTGCATGGGAGTAAGACGATACCAATTCAGAATCTGGCGGAGTAATGGGTGTAGGGGGAAACGGACTCCGCCCTCGACGATAGCTACGATTGGGATACACATCCTATCCCAAGTACCAGCATCCCTATCCGCTCCCAATGGGGCAAGTTCGAGTCCTACGTTATCAAGAATGTTATACTCTGTTCTAAATGCCGCCATGGCAGCAGGGGTGTCACAGAGTTTCCTAAATTTACCAGGCTTGGGATCATGTGCATTCGCCATGAATATACTCGAAGAAAAGGTAAAACTGGAAATGGGCTCGATTGAAAAACCCTAGAAGTAACCCAAAATCTGAGAATGAGATCTTAGATGGAAACTAGTGGGACAAGAGAGAAATCTTAGTGGGTAACCTAAGCAGAAGAAATAGAGATCTTACGAGTTTAAAGAAAAGGTCCCTGTGACACGAGTGAGTTGCAGGCGGCGGTTATGGCGGTAGAAAGGGAGTTTTTCGCCTAACTTTTGAAGAGGACAAGACGAGGCTCAGAGTTTTGGATAAAAAATCCAAAGAAAATCCCTCTTTTGGATTTAAGTGAAAGAGACGGAGACGAAACGTCTCGTCTCACGCCGTTACAAGTTAAAGTAACGGAAAGCAGGTGCCGTTCTGACGACGTTTGATAAAACGTCAGTTCAAAATTAATGAAAGGCATACGAAACATGCCACGTAGAGTCACTACCCCAAAATGACATAATGACAAAGGCGCCAAAAAGCATAAATGAGTATTAATACTATAACTGCCCGGGATCAGAGGAAATTCGGTCTAATGTTTGTCTCTAAGCTTCACTCATTACCCCCGAACAGTGGAAAATAAGTAAAGCTGGGGAGCAATTGTAGGGAGGTATTTTCGAACAGATACATTTAGTTGTCGAACACGTGGTGTATAAAACCACGTGTAAGATTGGATAGGACTTATCACTGGGCAGTGCGTTGAACGGCAATAGGGGCCAATAACATGAGAAGTCATTGGTGTAAACTACCTGTTCGGCAGATAGAGATATACCGATTACATTGGTCCAAATAGTTAAACAAGGACCAAATTACATGTGAAGTAGCTGGTCCAGGCAGTCTGTTCGGTTACGAGATAGCCGAGCAAAGAAAGAGCTCCAATCAAGAGTAGGAGCAGAGAGAATACTTTCGAAGATTCCAGAACAGCCATATCCCGTAAGGGATACGATCCCAAGAATATAGGGTCTGAGAAAGGTACCCAATGAGAATGGGATATTCAGCCATTAATGGAAAAGAATCTTAAAATGACTATTTTATAATGAATTGATAAGGAAAACGAGAACCCTTGATATCCAGGGTTTCCTATACGAGATAGGAATCCTAGGGCAACAGGGATGCTTGGGCAGCAAGCATATACAAATCTATAAATATGAGGTAAATCTAGAGGCAAAAGGTACGCAATATGTTGCATTCTTATATTCTCCTACTGATAATTAGGGTTTATTGACTATGTACGTGATACCAACTTTGGCATTGGAGGGCCTTTGCCACGAGAGGCAGAGGTGCATTCAACCCTTGTCTATTTTGCAGATTAGGATACTGACGATGAATTAGGGTTCCGGTGAAAGGCACGAATAAGCCGTTGCAATCCAATTGGTCCGAAGCATCAATTGTTTTCATCCCCCTACATGAGTAGGTAGTTTGCCTTTCTCTTGTTGTAGTACCCCGATAGCCGTTGTTAATTTACCCACTTGATTACGGATGTCATTCATAGCTTGAGTAGTTTGCTCGTTGGTGGTAGTTTGCATCTGACAAAAAGCATTCATAGTATCCTCCAAAGAACGACGCGAAGGTGGTGCTTGATGTTGTGGAAACTTATTTTGCCCTTAGAATTGGCCCGATGGTATGAATCTTGGTGGGCCTTGGATTGCAGGAAAACGGGGTGGACCTTGAAGTTGAGGTTGCCTCCATGTTTGGTTCTGAGGGGGCGGAGGAGCTTGAGAAGTTGACGAATTTCCCATTTCATTCTGGTTACTCCAACGGAAAGCCAGATTAGACTGCAACCCCGGATTATAAGTGTTGGAGTATGGATCCCATCGTTGATTCAGTGCACATACTTCTCCGGGGAGTTGATTATAGTGCTATTGGAGGGTGGGGATGGTATGACAGTTGTCGGTCGAATGACCCGTAGTCTCACAAATGACGCACACTTCCTCCACTTGTCGAACCTCCTTTATGTCTTTAACCTGGGTCGAGTTTAATTTCATCTTGTCCAACTTTAGTGATAACTCATCCAACCTTGTCTTAAGTCCATTATGCTCACTTACCGAAAACTTGCCAGAACCGCCTGGACCTTGATTTCTCATTGCTTGATCGCCCGGATCAATGTATTGCCAAGTTTGGGCCCTTTCTGCCAAGGCGTCCAAGAATTCCCATGCGGCTTCAGGATCCTTCCCTATGAAATCTCCACTCCCCATAGTATCGAGAAGCTGTTTGGAATCCCTATCACAACCCAGATAGAAATAGTTGATCACTTGGTACATGGAAAAATTATGGTGTGGAACAGCGGCAAGTAGATCCTTATATCGCTCCCAAAACTTATAAAAGACCTTCCCCCTCCTTCTACTTAAAGTTCTGACTTTGGTCCATGAGAAGGTTAGTTCGGCTAACGGGAAAGAACTTTGTAGTGAACATGTCTTGCACTTCCCCCCATGTGAGCAAAGATCGGGACTTCAAAGAATGGAACCACTGCTTAGCCTTGTCTTTGAGCGAGAAGGGAAATAACTTCAGGCAAGCTTGATCTAGCTGTCCCGGCCCAGTCACGAAGGTGCTAACGATAGTCTCGAGTTCCCGAATGTGAGCATAGGGATCCTCCAATTTCCGCCCCTGAAACTCTGGTATAACCCGATGATACTCTGGCTTGAAAGCAAAGGCATTAGCGGTAGTGCAAGTGGGAATGGCTATGGGGGAGACATGTGGACCTCTTTCTGGCGTTAAATAGTCGCACAAAGTACGAGCTGCCGGTTGATCTGCCATTGGCCTTAATAGAGGTGATAACTCATGAAATGCAGATCGATGTAGCCGATTCGATAAAGGGCTACGATAGATATTGAGCATACAACCTGCATAGTCCAATTAAGCAAACTATAGGGGCTATGCCACCGCCTCGTTCTCAAACAGTCCCGTGGGGTTATGCCACCACCACGGCTATATAAGCAATAATAAATAGAAAGTAAAAAGGTAATTGATGTTCGACTAGCTTTGTTAAACCTCAAGTCGAATTGGTGGCTCAGTTAGAGGTATCCGTTAAGTCGAGCTCAAAGTACACAAAGGAAAAATAAACGGAGTACTTACAATGGTTTGTCGATCCTCCAAATAGGCTATATGAAGAAATCCACGGCAACGGCGCCAAAAATGCTTAGCCTCCAAAAACCTCGCCTTCAAATATAAGGTTGGAAAACCCCAAGTGTAGGGCTAGATCGTCGGTAGCATAATAAACCGGTAAGACCGGGATCGTACCACAGGGAATTCGCAAGATAGCTTAATCGAATTATAGGTTAAAATGGTAGAATACAGCGTTCAAGACGGCCAACTTAGTGATGCTTTGAAACGGTGAAAATTGTCAAGGCAAAAGACTAAGAAAATGCTTAATTAACTTAAAAGAGGCAAGTCTAGGGATCGTCTAACCCTTGACTTACGCCGTTACCGGTTCTTGATTATAACTCAGGCGAGAGTCACGACCGCGTGCTCATGTCCGGAAGATTTAACTTTAAAAGACTACGTTTATAGAAAGATGTAATTAATTGGAATTAAATCAACCTATTTTTGCTAATGTATCTAACACGTAGGAGGCCACGAGCCCTCAATATGTCGCTTGCCAAGATCGCTTGACTAAACAACTTACCAAAGAGTTAACACCCCTTGCTTAGACCAAAACGGCTAGGTTAATGAAATTCCGAAAACCATGATTTTAAGCTCGAGGACTTGAGAACCACGTAACCACCTAAGTACTCGGGAAAGATTACCCCGAGACTTGGCCTATCGACTACTCACACATAGCTAAAGCATAGAAGAAAGCATAAAAACGAGACATAATTTTTAACCGATAAAAACGTAAACAAACTTAATATTATAAAGGATCCAAGTCGTACGAACAACTTTAATTAACGAGAAATTAACAAACGAGAACAAACTTACTTGAGTTCTATGGAAATTACTCTTAAAAAGCTTAAAATAACATTAATGGAGGAAAAACTAAGGTTAATGATGAGCTAGCTCCCAAAAAGGGGGAGAGGTGGTCCTATTTATACACAAAGGACTTTCTCTCTCCATAAAAGTCAGGAAGAAAATCCCAAAAAGTAACCCATAAAAAGAAAGTTTCCATAAGTGGAAAGTCTGGAAAAGCAAGAAAAAATATCTGCTCGGACAAAATGTTATCGATAACACTAATATTGTTATCGATAACAACACTCTGACAGGCACCCAGGAAAAGATGTTATCGCTCTCTTTGCCTCTGGACAAATTCTGGACCAAGATGATGCAAAGGTATTGATTGTGAATTTTATATATTGTTGGCTATGATGTTTAAAAATCTAAGCCAAAAGGCATATAGTGCTTTGGAAGGTGTTGCTACTCTGGTGTCCAAACTGAGTCCAACCTCTAGGTTAAGTTTGTAAGTGAAACTTGATATTCAACTATTTGGGGCTGCTGCTGTGTGTGAAAGGGTTGTGTAGCAGGTTTTACTTTCAGTTTTTGGTGTTATTTGGAGTTTGGGAATAATGTCTATGCGTGAGTGTGTGCACTGGCATATATGTGTGAAACTGTTGCTATGAGTGTGTGTAGCTGCAGGTGCGTGCAAGCGAAATGAGTGTGTGCAGTAGCAGGTGTTTGCAATGCTTGACACGTATCTAAGGATCCAACCACTCTGCCACCGAGACCCACGGGAAGAAGCAGCAAAGGATGGAAGACCAAGAATTTCATTTTATTAGTATTGTTGCAGTTCACTCGCAGTTTATTTTACATTCTCTATTGTAGAGACTAGAGTACTCTTATGTAATCAGTTTTAGTGGATTCAAAACCATTATTCTAATTTCTAATGTCAATGTATGAAATTGAAGCCAATAAGTTTCTATTTTCTGGGCAAATGGAATTATGGAAATGGATGTGATATATTATATTGTGACCAACCAAACCATTGAATGAGAATATGAGATTCTCAGTAAGGGACTATTAATATCTGTGTTATTTGGGTAGCCTTTTAAGAAAATTGTGCTTTTTTGAAGAAGGCATTGCCTTCACCATATAGTTGGTATCGGTGCCATAGAACCCTGTTACCCTCATAACTCTTCCTAGAAAGTTCATTTGTTTCGCACTTAGGTACATGTATCACTTGCCTATGGAAACTCAGTTCAGAGCCCGAATCAACTTCACAATTCACATAAAATTGACTCTATATGTTTGAGGGAAATAGGGACTAACAAATTCACCACCCACTATTTTGGTGGGTTCTTGAAATTCTCTCATCTCTTTGACTCTCTCTCTAACCCGAGTCGTACTCCGTAGCCCTCTTCTCTCCAATTTTTATACAAAGTAACAACTAACAAATACAATTTTACTATAACTTTCATTTCAGATTCAACTTTATTACAAATAATATTTCAATACAAATACAAACCATGCAATAATATTTTGGATGAAAAATAAAAATTGGTTGGCGGTGTATCGGTACAGGCACGACACGACTTAAAATGGCACGGTCCGGCCCGACACAATTGAGTAAACGGGCCGGCACGGCTTGACACGATTGAAAATGGCACGGCACGACACGATTTAAGAAAACGGGCCGACACGGCACGACACGATTGGCAAACGGGCCGGCACGACACGACACGATTGGCAAATGGCACGGCACGACACGACACGATTTAAGTAAACGGGCCGGCACGGCACGACACGATTGACAAACGGCACGGCGCGACACGACACGATTTGAGGAAATACTGTAAACGGGCCGGCACGGCACGACACGAAGCACGATTAGCACGGAGTTAAATAGCCGGCACAGCCTATTTGACACCTCTACTTTCTACATATCTCTCCATTTACCATCCCAAAACACGTGTGTAAAAGAGGCCGTTCTTATTTTTCTTCAAAGGAGGGACACGATGGTTAATGGGGAATAATAAAAGTAAAAGTATCATTATGGTCGTGTGTCACGTGTACCATTTGCTCTGACTGTTGTGTCTTTTTGAATCTTTTGGGATCAAAAGGGTTCAAGAAGACAAAAATCAATCTGAAATAGGAGTCCAAGGTGAATAATAACAATGGTAGGAAACTTCGTCCCACCTTCTTTTGAAAGTACAGTGGCAGTGTGAATCCTCAGTTCGTTTCATTTCTTCCTCACCAAATCCATCAATAAAAAGGGGTGTTGGATCCATCCCTCCATTGATCTGAAATTGTGTCCTGTTCAGTTTCTTTTTGTAAAGCCCTGATTTGAAGAATTCGCTCGTGTTTTTCTCACCAAATTAGGATCTGGGTTCTCTTGTTCCGCCTCATTTTTCACTTGGGTTTGCAACCAATTTCAGTTCCATCTTCTTGTTTCTGCTTCTGGTTGGGGCGAAATATTGTCTCCGTCCCCTGTGTTTTTTCTATTGGTTGCATTTGGTAATTGTGCCAATGGTTGTGCCTAGGGACAGTGGAGAATTGGAATCGGACGAGCCTATTGAAGAATCCTTCTTCGAGGAGTTGAACTGCTTGTATTCCTCTCCGTCGACCACATATTCCCCTCCGTGGGGGCCCGCAAATTTCCCTCATTTTCCTCCGTCGCCCACATATTCCCCTCTGTGGGGCCCCACAAGTTTCCCTCCGTCGCCTCCGCCGTCTTTCCCTTTGAATTTGCCGGCGTCGTCACCGTCCTCATCCACTTGTTTATGGGTACGAACTGCACTTAGTTTGGTTCGTGCTTTCCAAAATAAACAGCAAGAGGACGTCGTTGACCCGACGGTCGTAGAATGGGCGTTGTTAGTGGATTACCTATTTCAGGACAAGGGCGGTGAGTTGAATGTGATCAACAAGTTCAAAGCGTTTAATGTGTTGGACAGCTATTTAGAGTTTTTCTTGGATGAGTATTATGAGATCCGCGAGTTGGAACACCAACACGAGGACATCGTTGACCAGCTGGTCGTAGAGTACGCGGAAGTGAGTAACAAGGTAATTGGGTACAGGGGTGGTAAGTTGGATGTGATCTCAGAAGGGATAGTTCACACAATCAACGGGGTGGAATTCAGGCAAGGTCAGGCCTTGTCTACGACTCCGGAACCATCAGAAGTATTTGAGTCCAAGATCTCTATAAGAGTGTGGCTGGGACACAGTGGCCAATGGGTGGTTGATATTCGTTACGGGTGGAATTGGCTCAACCTCGGCACCTTCAAAACCGCCGAGGGCACCCCCTTAGCCGCTGAATGGGTAAAAAGGTTGAGGGGAGGGAAGGATCTTTTCGATAGAAATTTCCTAATTGAATACAGATCAGAACCGCTGCAGTTGCTGCCGACAGCACAAAAAGATAACCAAGATGATGGAATTGGTAGTGAGGGAACAGGGGATTGTGCAATAGCAGATCAAACTCGGTTTAATTTCGGGTGTTTGGAAAAAGGGAAAACAAAAAAAAAGAACCAATGGGGAGAGAGAGGAAGCAAGAAAATAAGTAGAGTTGGAATTGCAATTTCTTTGGATGATATCTTACAAACTAAGCAAATGTGTCTTAAAGCTGCTGCAAATCATCTCAAAGGTACACATACATACACCTCTCTAATAAATGAAAACCTCAAGGCTTATGTACTTTTTTTGGTTCCTACAAAATAAGTTTGGTTTCGTTTTTATGCTCACAAAATTTTTTGTTTCAATTTTACCCTTATATTTTGTAGTAACCAATTTCAATGTTCCCCTTTCCCGTCAAAACTTGAACAGAAAATTCTAGCATGTGGTTATCGGCTAGGTGATGTGGACAATTTTAACCTTTTATACCTCTTCCCCACCCTCTTCGAAGCTACCACCAGTAAAAATCGTAAATCTCCAAATTCGTTTCCTCCAAACCCACTGAGTAACCCTCGATCGATTCGAACGAGACCCCTCTGTTAGATTACTTGAAAACTCTTCAGTTGCACCCAAACAAATGACCGAAACGTTCAATCTAGGAGTTGCGCAAACATGATTAGCCCCGAGTGCGAAACCAGAGTACTCGAAAGCTGAATTAGATGGAAGTTGCAATTGACCAGAATCGTTACTTCCTTTACAAATCACAAAGCCAATAGATTCAACCCAGGAGCACTTCCTCCAACAAAAACATGTTGGAAAAACACTCGACGTGGATAAATTAACGAATTGGGTTTGAATAAAACTCGCCATTGATGAATTGCTACCCCAACAGGTAACCCTGTTGGTATACGTCAAGACTCCGCAAGAAAACCCCGACCCAGATGAGGCTTGCGCTACCGGACCTGACGCCGCAGAGGGTGTTCCGGCCGCCGGCGATGTAGTCGAAGGAGGTGGTGTTTGGAGAGAAAGTGATAGGTTGTGGGGCGTTTTTGTTGGGCTGCCAGCATTGGATTTGCTGGGTTTGTTGTTAGGCGAGGATGCCGCAGACGGTGGCGGAGTTGTAGATGACGGCGAGAGTGGTGGCGGGGCAGCCGAGGGCATGGGCTGGATAGAGGGTGATGGAGAGGAGGGTGATTATTCGGTGGGTTTGGGAGGAAATGAATATTGGGATTTTAGGCTCTGTTTGGAACTTAGGAAAAAGAAAAGAAAGGAAAGGAAAATAAAAGAGAAGGAAAATGAGAGGAAAATAGGAGGGAAAATTTACTATTTACTACACTCAAAATTTTTATTTTCTTCTCTCTTTCTTTACAACCAAACAATAGGAGGGAAAATTCTTTCATTTTCCTTTCTTTTCCTTTTTTTTTTTCCAGAGTTCCAAACGGAGCTTTAGGGATTTGGGGAAGACGAATAAAAGGGTAAAAGGGTCCTTATCCCCTTGCCTTTATCCACTTAAGAATTTTCCATCCAAATTTTGAAATCAGTTACAAAATATAAGGGTAAAATTGCAACCAAAAATTTTGTGAAGACGAAAATGAAACTGAGTATATTTTGTAAGGACCAAAAAAATATATAAGTCATACCTTAATTTTGTGAGGACGAAAACGAAACCGATTCTTTTTTGTAATGACCAAAAAAGTAAATAAGTCAAACCTCAATTTTGTTCGTGTTTTTTTCCTAACTTGATCGGTTAAACTTGGAAGTTAGAAGGGCATACAAAGTGCTCCAAACTTCTACATGTATAGGACTAGGGAAAATGTTGATAGCATTTGTGCAAGCAGGGAGACTATTTTGGAGAATAGAACTCATGATCTTGGTCATGGCCCTTTATGAGCTCTAACCAAAAAAAAAAAATTAAGTAGATAAATTACCTTTCAAAAAATAATAGTCCTACAAATACTTAAAAAATAATATATAGCAATACAAGGTTTCAAAAGCATCACTTAAATATCACTATTCTCCAAAACACAAACATTATGAAATTTTAAAAGCATCATTTAACGAAAGTCCTTTCATATTTCAAAATATTTTCTTGCTTTACACGATATGTCTTTAAGCATTCATCATCTAAATAATATAATTTGTTTGCATTAAATGGAAAAATACCTCAAAACATTCATCGTGTGTAGTGGCAACTTTAGGAATTATTCTTTAATAGAATCATTCGTGAATTCTAAGTTCAATTGCTTTACAACCTATAGTTTTACATTAATCAACAAATAATCTTTTTTCCAAAAAATTTTAAAATTATAGAAAGCATTTACATTTAGATTCCTTTATATTAAGTGGTAAGTTCATAGGACCCTAGAAGTACTCTCTCGCATTCAAAACTATAAGCGCAAGCTTTTTAATTAAGTGAAATCCTATTTCAATCAATACAACTCAGAAGAATATAATTGTTGTCAATTTACGTAGTACCAGAAACTTTCTCAATCATAGTTTTCTCCGACTAAAACCTATGAACCCTTTTAGTTTCTATCAAGCTCTGTATGGGAGATTGAAGACCTCAGTTATAGATGTTATATTTGGAGACACACATAGAAGAACAGTAGTTGTAGTAGTAGTAGTGCATGCATACCCTACTTACATAAGAATTGAGAATTGTTGTTGTGTAGTCAATGTGAATGTGGTGATATTCTATGAATGCAATTCCTTTTTACTCAAACATATTTTTTGTGGCTCTTGAAATTAAAAATGTGGGTTGGAGTTGTTTCAGTAGAAAAAATATTGAGCTTTTCAATTCTTCGTTATTGCAGTTAGCATCTCTAAATTGAAGAGTTCTTGTCGGGAGTATGGAATCCACAGATGGCCACCTCGCAATGAACACAAACTTATCCGGCAATCCCTCCCCAAAGAAACTCCCGCAGTTGTCGATCAAATGGGAATCTCACAGTTGACTTCTCATACTGTGCCTTCTAATCAAGCCTTGACGGCTACCGTTGACACAAATAGTGTAGTTGAAAAGGAAATTTCGCTGCCGCAGTTTTTGCCTACAGCTCAACAAGGAAACTTTGATGTGGGTTTTGGCAATGATGAAGCTGAGGCAATTGGAGTGGGGGTTGAGGGAGCATGTGAGGCTGTAATGGAAGAGGCCCAATTGAATTCAGGGGGTTTGGAAAAAAAAGGGAAAAGGAAGGTAAATATCCCAGGAAGAGAGAGAGGTAACAACAGAACTATTGGAGTTAGAATTGCAATTCCAAAGGAAGATATCTTACAAACTAAGGGAATGCATCTTATAGATGCTGCGAAGCATCTCGAAGGTATGCATAAATATAGTTCTTCAACAAATGAAAATCTCAATCTTGTTGGTAGTATCTTGCTGCTTGTTTCCAACTGGATAGATTTTTCTCTAAAAACAACACAAAAAAATATTTCAGAATCTGTCTTGCTTCAACCATGCTCTCTGTATGGCAGCATCAAAATGGAGACCTCAATTTGAGTTTCCATATTTGAAGACTCAACTCAAAAATGGATACATTAGAAACTAAAAATATGCTCAATTCGTAGAGAGGATGTATCTGAATTTTAGTAATTTTTGATGGCTTCTAATTGATCTCATTTTTAAAAAAGGGGTTTGTGTCGAGCATCTAATGCGATTTGTAAGTGGTATAAATGATTCAATACTTAAGATATCTAAACTTAAAGGTAACTTTCGTTCAAAACTAGGACAGGCTCATAGTCAAATGATTTGGATTGATCCGGTTCATCGTTTTCATGAATTAGTTTGGTTCTTGAAATATTAAATCCTCACGACTTGGTTCGGTTTTTAGTTTAGTACAAAACCAAACTAAGGCTTGCCATGTTCACCACTTTTAAGTGAGAAATGTGGATAACCTTTTTTTGAACGGCTTTTTTCAATTATTTTGAACGGCAGAAATTTGTATAAAAACAATAGGTAACGTTAAAGCAGTATAGTAATTACTTTCGTTTTGGATCTAGTGTACTAATTACTTTGAAAATGATATCAATATCCCATATACATTAAACAAGGGAATTTGATTTTCGCAAAGAAAGTATTGGATCTTTAAAAGGTAGAGACTACAGATGGACTTGAAATTTGTGGTTCAACTTAAAACGTGTGAATAGTTATACGATTTGAATGTACTTTTTGAAATAAGACTTGAAATATTGAAGTATGCAAAATGGAGATGTAGGTTGTAGTTACTCACGTAGAAGAGTTTTGAGCTTCTTGATTCATATTTTTTGCAGTTAGCAAATCTACGCTGAAGCGAATTTGTCGGGACTATGGTATCGATAGATGGCCACCTCGCAAGGAACAAGAACTTATCAGTCAATCTCGCCCCAACAAATCTCCCGCGGTTGTTGATCATGAGCAAATCCCACAATTGCATCCTGATATGTTGCTGCCTTCTAATCAAGTCCCGGCTACTAGTGATACATATAGTGTGAAGGTAAAGGTAAGGTGTGAAGAAGGAACCATAATGTTTCGGTTGTCTTGTCCATGGCGAAAGGTAGAGCTGGAACAACAAGTGAAAGAGAGGTTGTCATTCGAGGCTGGAACTTACAAAATCGAGTACAAAGATGAGGATGATGATTTGATTTTAATAAATTGTGATAAGGATTTAGAGGAATGTATCTCCAGTTCTAGTGCAGGGGGCAGCCGTTCGATTGAGCTACTTCTTAAACTAAAGTAGCTCATGAATTTCGCTTTGGCCTACTTTAATCTTGGTACTGGAGCATTTACCCTTCTTAATTTTACTTTAGAAGTGTTTGGTTATGCAGTCAAACTGTTTGGACGTCTCCAGATCTATTGCATCGGAGAAGTGCATTTACAGATTATATATCCAATAGCTTGGTATTGGAGTATTGGAGTTGTTGTTGTTGTTTCTGTAGTTTGAAAATTTAGTGCTTCATATATATGGTAGTATGTTTTTCGCTATGTTCTCCAATTATGGGTTTTCGAATTTTTAGTTTTGTTGAGCTATGTTAGTGATGAAGAAAGAATGGTAAGGGAAAAAGGAAGAAGGAACAATAGTACTACGTGCTAGGATTACTTTGTCTTATAATAGAATTCTCCATGCTCACGTAATTTGTGGATCTCTCACCATAACGCTTGATGTGTGATCGAAAAGTTATTTGAGTATGGAGTATATTTTCGAAAAACCCAAGGACCGGACTGCAACTTGATAACAAAAAGGTAGTAAGAAAAGACACAGAAACTCAAACCAATAACTGAAACAAACCTCTGCCAAAAAACTTTACTCTATACAACTAACTTTACCTATCCAGATGCTAGAAATAGCACATCTCAAAAGAATAAGTTGTCGAATGAATGAATAAATTATGGAAAACCTTTGTCTACTTCTAGGTCAACTGAACTTTTGTTCTTCTGATACTTTCTCTTCTCTGAACACGATGATCTTCTCTATATCAACGTTAACATGGGATCATGTAATATTTTCATCTTTGTTTGTCTTTTGTCGGTAACATTTGTTAAGATCCTATCTTTTTTCTTCATCTTCCAATGGTAATATTTGATGTGAGATCCAAAAACCACGTGAGTATTTGTATTTTCGTCTTTGCTTGATAGGGAAAGCACCTAAGTAGAGACGGATTTAGGTTAGGTCGACATAGGGGGGCCACGGCCCTTGCGTGGTTTCGAGGTTTTTTTTTTTAAAAAAAATTCAAATTCAAATTAGTTGTTTTTTTTTTTTTTTTGTTAAAAACACCTAAATATTGTAGTTTGTATTATGCGTCATTTAAACATTTAAATTCTTTAAGAATGTGTTTGTTTTGGGTCCCAAAATCCAATTCTTTTCTCTGCACACTGTCCCCCATAAGTTTTTTCTTTAATTACTATTCTCATATCTCTTTCTATCTCTTTTTACTCATTACCTAAAGAACCTCCCTCAAAATCTAACAGAACAAAGCAGTAAAACCATTGCCTTGTAAGACAATTACAACTCCCATGGCGTTGGATTGATTCCTGTTGCAAATAAAGCTCTACCAACTGCATCACATTTTGCCGTATAAATCTTCCTGTAGCCTGTCTTTGTTTACCATCCACCATTCTTCTGCCTGCTGCCCCGCCAACCTTCTTTTACTGTGGAATCAGGCTGTGAGTTCCAGACAGTGGGATGAAAGAAACAATAGGAAGCAAAAAGCTCTATTTTTTTTAATTGCGATAATATTGTGTACGTTAGTCTACCTTCACTTCATTATATATACACAAGGAAGTACATAAATCTTGTTGTTCAGTGAGAACTAGTTTCACGTAAATGGACACTAAACAAAGCACCTCGTCTATTTATTCGCTCCACTAGTTGAGGGAACTAAAAACTCGTTTAAATTCAACCAAGAAAAGGTATCCTAAATTTTGGATGGACATTGTTCAAGAACTCTGGCTCTGTTGCTCAAGCAATGAAGGAATTTTTTTACTAAATGGTAATCTATTGTCAAGTAACTAGCTTCCCATGACGATACCGGTATGAGTTTTCCGTTTTCTTTGGAGAACATCACAACGCAATAATTTTGGGATACCCATTCTTTGGAGCTCGGTTCTCCTTGTTTCCCGTATACTTTGACGGTGACCCCTATGTTATTGCGGGGTAACGTTCTGCAATGAGTACTAATAGGATCGGGAACACGGTACACCAGATGGATAAGTAATTAACTCGAGAACAACAACATTAAGATTGCTGGATATGTCTGATCTGGAACAGATTGATAGTAAGTGAGCAAAAAAGGTTATATGGATCAGAAGGTTTCCAACTATTCCTTTTCTTAGGCTTGATCCCGGAAAAAGAAATCCAAACAGAGAGTACCACAGCTTCAGTTTCTCATTAAAACAACACGATCGGTTCTAGTTAATAGTGTGACCTATCGAACGGCTTGAAGCTCTCGCCTTACCAACGAGCCGAAAGCAAGAGAAATTCATATTTTTGACAGACAGAGGAAGGAAAATGAGATTAAATTAGCCTTGTTCTCTTTGCTATTTGAAAAGAATTTTTCAAAAAATTCCCCCTAAATTCCTCTTACTTCCAACATTTCTCTCTCTATCTCTCTCCACTTATTATCCCTATTATTTTTCAAAAAACTTTTCAAAACACAAACCAAACACAGCATATAATTTCCAAGTTATTTGAGATGAAAAAACAAATTGACTGTCGATTTTGCAAGGTGGGGTTCTGAATCTAAAGTAGTATGCATTGTCCGTCAATTGCAAAAGAACTTGTGAATCGCAGACTATAGAATAGGAATCGGTCTTTCTGCCAGCCTATGCTGATTTCACCTCAAGGTACTTAACAGGTTTTGTGGTAGCAGATGGCAAAATCCTTGAAGTTCTCACCTCTCCTCTCTCCGATCTCTCTCTACTGTCCATTGAGCGACGAGGAGTCGTAGCTCTCCTATTATAATAAGAGGGATTAACTGCCTCAGGAGATTTAAGTTTAGCATAGCAAGAGTCACAGACGTGATGAAGTTTACCAGGAGACGGAGCCAATGCTGCTTTCAAACCCTTTTTGGAGCTACAAGCGTGGCAATGCACTAATCCACAATTATAACACAATTGTGTCTCTTTCTTGTGAAGCCAAATGCTTGTCGACAACCGGAGGATACATATTGGTCTGCTCTGGACACCCATTTATGAATACATATAGTGGCGGCATAACTTGAGCCGCAAGATGCGTTTTTGCGTGCCTGTCTTTTAGTGCTTCAACTAAAGTTGGACTTTTTTCGATCTTCTGTGTCCCCGCGTCCCAATCTCCATTTGCACCTCTCCCCCAAGTAAAAACTTCACTTCTTGATGCCAAAACTGCAGCATGATATGATCCACAAGATATTTCAACAAATTCGCCTACTAATCTATCTTGTACTAAGCAGGGTAAACTTCCCATCGGACTGTGGATTTCCCAGTTGACCGTAAGCAGCACTTCCCATAGTGAAGACATGCCCAGATGTAGTAAGGCCAACCGTAATACTGTGCCCCAATTCCAAAGCTAGCTGATGGAAAATGTAGTCGCGCGATAAGGGCAGAGACACATGTTGGAAGGAGATGTATACATGTCCTTGTTTCCATGACCCAATGGGTTTTTATTCTCCAATCGCCCCAAGTAAACAACTTTCTGGATGAGACGTACATTGACGCCTCCTTGGCCCATGACCTCTACTATGGCTGCAGTGTGCCAAACTCCACAGGCAACCTTAGTAGTCTTTAGTCCTCTGAATATAATTGAACCTCCTTTGGATAAGGCACAGTTTCTCGATCAGCATGACCCAAGACACCCAATGTTCCACCCCCAAAAGTAAAGAGCTTTCCATTAGAAGTTACCAATGCGAAATGCCAAGTGCCGTGTACACGCAACTGATAAAACCTGATCAAGTTCTTCTAGAGGACCAGAAACCCTTTTGGGTATCCAGTGGCTGACATTTGTCCCATGGCATAGAATGTTGGCTGAGATTGGTGGACCAAGCAAGAAAACAATTCCCGTAATTTGGTCGGGGAAAACACACACGAAACTGGAAAACAGGGAATGGGGAAGCACTCAGATTTCTTTTCATTCAAATAGTTCTAGAGATTTGAGACTTCTTACATTGACTTGTATATAGAGAACACAAGTTTGGGCCTAACTAATTTGCACACAAATATAAGCAATGTGGCTTCTTCTTCTTCTTCTTTTTTTTGTCTTTATTCATTTTTTTCGCTTTTTTTAGTTTTTCGTCAATTTTTTGAGAATTATTATTTTCTCATGACGAAAGGAATCTAAAAGGCAAAAAATTATGATCCAAACCCTTTTTTTTAAAGTGGCTTATTTTCGTCTTTATTTATAAAATTATGGGTTTCGATGCTAATTTTTTTATTTTTAGATTTCTCTCATCATAATAAAGCAATAATTTAAAAAAAAAATTGACGGAAAACAAACAAATATTACTACAAAAAAATTTGAATAAAAAAAATAATCAAAATATATTATTTAGGCAAACAAGGCCTTACTAGTGCCGGCCGTGGTAGACTGATAGTCATATTTTACACGATCAGGTCATATACAAATTTTTGAAGAATATATGAGGCTTTTTAATCTTTTTGGGCACTAAAGTATTAGCGAGTAGTCAATTTCGTCCTCAATTTAAATATTTGTCCAATTTCATCTCCAACATTTAAAGTTTGTGTCAATTTGGCCCCTCGCCCTAACGCCGTTCTTGGTATTTTACATGTGTCTTCTTCAAACCCCAAACCTTCCTAATCCTAAACCCAGTCACCTCTCATCCCGCATCCCTTTCCTCTTCCCACATTCACCACAAAAATCAACACCAAAACCAAACCCCCAAAAGGAAATAAAAACAAAACCCATTAATCGCCAAAAAAACAAAAAAAAAAAGAAGAAGAAGAAGAAGCAGCAGCAGCAGCAGCCAACCCACCACGACAAACTGCCCAAAAACCATGACCATGCAAGAGGTGGACTCGCTCCAAAGGGTCCCTGGAATCGGCGCCAGTGGCGGCGCCACATGCACTTCACCATGGTCACATGACCATCCCAAACAATTTTTTTTTTTGTTAAAATACATGTACTAAAATTTTTAGGATAGTCTATACTTTGAAGTAGTTTGAACACCCAATTTATACATCATATATCAATAAACACTCAGTTCATAAAATTTTGAACACCCCTTTCATCAATGATCATTGATCAATGGTAAAATTACGGCTCTTTATTATCTTTATTTGAGACTGTTTATATATATATTTTTATCATATTTCTTAATATATAAGCAATCTAAAAAAATTAAGTTTTTCAATTTTCAATCCATTTGAACCAGCGCAAAATCTTATTTTACTGAAAATTTTGTTCTAAAGAATCATAATTAATTTTTAACTCTAGGACTCTCATACAAGAGCTCCAAGAGAGCCATTTGAGAGTGCCAAGAGAGTCATTTGAACCAAATGAAGAATATGTACTTAATTATGAAAGCTTTAGAGACAAATATTAATTATAAATCTAAAGGATAATATGATCATTAAAGTAAGATTTTCGCACTAGTTCAAACGGATTAAAAATTAGAACACTTAATTTTTTTGACCATAATTTTTAATGAGAATTGATTTTGACATTCTCCCTTTTGTTAATGTCACTCTCATTCTTTCACAAAATAAATCATATTATATTAACAAAAAGAGGAGTGACAAAATCAATCCCCTTTTTATATAATATATATATAAACAATGTTAGTCTCTTTTATTTTATTTTTTAATTTCAGCCCATATTGCCTTAAAATAATATCCTGATATTTTTAAAAAATATTTTAAAACAAAATGTTGAGTTACTCGGCGTCGCCTAGGTGGCTTAGTGCTTAGTGGTAGGTTGCCACCCGACTAACGACGAACGCCATTTAGAATACTGGGTAGTATATTATAGGGGAAATGACGGTCAATGACGTGTTTTGAATATTAATACATACCAATGACATTTTTAAGATTAACAAATATTCTCAAGTTGTCCTTGGCAAATATTAATTATCAAAATACGTACTGGACCGTCATTTTCCCTATATTGTAAGGGGTTTTTAATACTCTCCCGAGAAATCCTAGAGCCGCCACTGATCAGCGCTAACTCGGTCGGAATCAGAGAACCGCGAGATGCAGGCCGAGTTGATCCGGTTGGGCGACCGTGCGGCCCGTCTGGTGGTCGAGAGGGACTTGGTGTTCGTGCTCGTAGGTGGGCCAACAGGCCACGACTGTGGAGGAGGAGAGAGAAGGGTTGAGGAGAGAGTGAAGGGTTAAGTGAGAGAAATGGGAGTGGTGATAAGAGAGACGAGCGAGATTGAGAAGGCGTGCAATGGGAGAGAGTCTGAGATTACGGTTATGGATGGAGAAGGAAATTGATGGGTTGAAAAGGGTCTAGCACGAAATTTATTTTTGTTTTTGTGTTTTTCTTTGTTTGGGGTGAAATACCATTAATGTCCTCCTTTTTAAAAGACAAGAGGGATTGTGAGACTCGACTCTTTTTTTTTTTTTTTAAAAGAAAAGAAAAGAAAAGAAGTAGGCTTATTAAAAGTGAATTTTATTTTATTTTATGTGGGCCTTCAATGTGATTTCCTAGAACTATTGGGTTTAAGGTGTAAAATAAAAAAATGGCATGTGCTGTGTGTGCACGTGGAGAGCCCTTGTTGTGCATGTGTGTGTTACAAACATAGTGGAAAATAAAACAAAAGGGAAAGAAAAAGAAAATCGTACAGAAAAAGAAAATCGTACAGGAAAAGAAAAGAAAAAAAGGGCGCAGTGAGAGGCAACGAGGAAGATAGGATTAACGATAACAGAAGTTCTAATCTCGGAAGGTAATTCTTAGTTTTTCTTTCCCATATTGATCAGTAACATATTTCTTGCAATTGAATTGAGTGATTTTGGGATTTTGAGAATCAATTGGGTTCTAAGTACTCCTAACTAGGGCTATTCCTTGTTCCTTTTCTCTGCTGGAATTGTTAGTTGTGATTGCAGGTATTCTTAGTCTCTCTTTTAGGTGAATATGAAAGATTTGATTTTGGGGTTAGGTTTTGATTAAATTGGTTAACAGGAGAAGCGGGGGAAAAGGAAAAAAAAGAAAGAAAAGGGAACCAAATTGGGGCAGTGTTGTTGCCGTTGTTTGTTGTTGCTGCTAAAAGTTGCTAATGACTACTTTGGAAAAATTATCATGCGTGAGGGAGTTATTAATTTATCTTGCACCTAGGTTGAAAACATTTCTAATGGGGTCCTGTAAAGCATTGTGATGGCTGTAAAAGAATGCTGGAAATAGTTTTTGGATGTTAAAACTGTGAGTAATAGGTGCTGGAATTTTTATTAGTTGCTGGAAATTTGAATCATGTGCTGAAAAATGGATTTTAGATTGCTGAAACTGTGTTAGAATGCTGTAAACGGCTATTTAGGAGCAGGAATTGTGTGCTTGACGCTGGAAATTACCTCTGTAACTGCTGTAGATAATTGATACTTGCTGAATTTCCTGTTAAACTGTCAAGCTTTGAGATGGAATGCTGAAATTAAATGTAAAAGTGCTGAAACAGCTTATAAGTGTTGAAATATTCATTTATGGTTGTTATAGCTGAAAATCATGTGCGACACTTGACTGTGGGAAGGAGTATTTGAGTTATTGTTTGTTATTTCCTTCCGATTTGAACTCCATATTCACATGTGTGGATTTGTGTGTTTCACGCCAGGTTTGGAAGCGGCAACGAGCACCGCGACTCCACGTAGGGAGTGAGCTCGTGTTGGTACCTTTTTTGGCCGGACCTTGAGGTGGGTGTTCTTATTTTTAATAGCGGAAGATGAGACACGGTGTAAAGTTATTTTTCATATTGAAATGGTTAATATTTGGCTTGAGCTCCTAAGCGAGAATATGATCGTAGCCTTAGTGGCGTTATAATATGGCCTTAGTGGCGTTATTGAATATTGCCTTAGTGGCGTGAATAAATATTGCCTTAGTGGCGTAAAGAGTATTGCCTTAGTGGCGTTGATATGGAAATTGCCTTAGTGGCGTTATGAATATTACGTAATGGAACGTTATTGTGGGCTGAATATTCTTGTTTTAATTGTTGATAGCACTTGTCTTTATTGCTTCTCTTATTATGGATAAGAGCATTCACTGAGCACGTTGATAGCTCACACCCCCACAGTGTTTTCTTTTCAAGTGCGTGACGGCACGCGGGTCCACTGCAGAGTCTAGACAGGAGTTGTGTATATAGAAGTCTAGCTTTTTGACTCTTTTGATTATGTGCCTATTTTTGAAGCATGTATATGTTGTATATATGTGGGCACGTCTTGTATGACAGTTATTTTCGTATATATGCAAGTTAAGTTTTTTTTTTTTTTTATGAGTTGGACGCTTGGCTGGTGTTTTTATTTATTGTTTGAGCAGGGCCAAGGCGTGGGTCCATCCCATTCGGAAAATAATTTAGTGTGGTGTTTTCCGGGATGGGGTGTGACAATTTTTGGTATCAGGTTCTGTAGACATTTTTAAGTCTAGAACTTGCAGTGGACCATAGGGAGTCCGTTGAGTGGGTGGTTAGCCTATCTTTACATGCGTGATAAATATTGAATTGCAATGATATTTGTTGCTTATCTTGAGTTCAATGGCAGATAAGTTATGGATGGTCAGGAGAAAGATTCAGGGGGTCAAGCGGGTCAAGGTGAACTTAATACTCAAAGTCAATCAGATATCTTGCAGGCTTTTGCACAGATTATTGAGTTTCAAACGGGTGCACAAGCAAGCTCATCAAATCAGCCACGTAGTACAGTTCATGAACAGTTTATGAAACTTCAACCTCCAACATTCTCTGGTGGTGTGGAACCATTGGAAGCAGAGGAATGGCTAAAGCGGATGGAGTCTATTTTCGATGTTATGAGTGTTTCTGATGATCAAAAAGTTACTCTTGCTCCTTTCATGTTAAAAGATCAAGCTCGATTTTGGTGGGAAGCTACGAAAGGGTTGTTGACTACACCAGCAATTGGGGAACCGGAGCCTCCAATGCCGAAAAAGGTTACGTGGAAAGAATTTATCGCAGCCTTCAATGAGCAATACTTCCCTCTATTGTATCGATATGATATGGAGCTTGAGTTTTCTAGTTTGAGGCAAGGTGCTATGTCAGTTGCTGAATATGATGCTAAGTTCATCAAATTATCTCGGTTTGCACCAGACTTAATCCGTACAGAGGATGCTAAGTGTAGAAGATTTCAGTTTGGTTTGGATCCTGACATTCGAGCTGGAGTTGCTACTCATGAAGCAAAGAGATATTCTGACTTGGTACACAAATCAAAGATTTCAGAAAAGAGTGTTAATGAGAAGAAAGAAAGGCAAGCACAATATAGGAGGGGTCGATTTGAGGCTGGATCATATAGACAGAGGTTTCAGGGATCTCAATTGAGCGGAGTTCAGGGTAGGCCACAACAGAATGTTCCATTTGGTGGTCACCAAGGTCAGAGTTCGCAGAAGCAACAACCTAGACACCAAACCAATGTTTCCTCAGGTAGTGGTACACGGGATATTACTTGTTTCAGTTGTGGAGCGAGTGGACATATGGCACGAGACTGTAAGGGAAAACAACAAGAGAGATGTTATCGTTGCAACCAATTTGGGCACAAGATTCGTGATTGTCCAGTGACATCTGTTTCTTCTCCATCGGTGGGTAGTGTGGCTGGTGGCAGTACAGCTTCATCTAGAACTCCTCAGAGAGGTGGAGGATCTTCCAGTGGACCTCGCACTCAGGCCAGGGTATTTGCTATGACTCGGCAAGATGCTCAGGCGACACCTGACGTTGTTACAGGTACACTTAATGTTTCTAGTAGGGATGCACATATTTTAATTGATCCTGGCTCTACTCATTCATATGTGTCCCTATCATTTGGCATGCATTTAAATCAACCCCTTACATTATTAGATCATTGCTTATCTGTGTCTACTCCTATTGGGGAAGTGGTGTTGGTAGATGTGACATATAGGGGTTGTGTGGTACGTGTGGGTGAAAAAGAATTACTTGTGAATTTAGTGCCCCTTGACATACATGATTTTGATATAATATTGGGCATGGATTGGTTGGCATCATATCATGCTTCTATAGATTGTTTCAAGAAAGAGGTAATATTTCGGGTTCCTAATGAATCTGAGGTTAAATTTTGTGGCGAACGAAATGTTACTCCTACTTGTCTTATATCAGCAATTGAAGCCAGGAAATTGCTCAGGAAGGGTTGTGAATGTTATTTGGCGCATGTGATAGATACAACAAAATTAGAGATTAAATTGGAGGATATTCCAGTGGTACGAGAATTTACAGATGTGTTTCCAGAGGAGTTGCCGGGAATTGTGCCAGATAGAGAGGTAGAGTTTTCTGTTGAGTTACTTCCAGAGACTACTCCTATATCTATAGCACCGTACCGAATGGCTCCTACCGAGTTGAAAGAATTAAAAATTCAGCTGCAAGATTTGCTTGACCGAGGTTTTATCCAACCTAGTGTGTCACCTTGGGGAGCTCCAGTGTTGTTTGTTAAAAAGAAGGATGGCACATTGAGATTGTGTATTGATTATCGTCAGCTCAATAAGGTAACAGTGCGCAACAAGTATCCCTTACCTCGGATTGATGATTTATTTGATCAGTTGCAGGGAGCTACAGTGTTTTCAAAAATTGATCTTCGATCAGGGTATCACCAAATAAAAGTGAAAGATAGTGATGTTCCAAGGACTGCTTTTCGTACGAGATACGGGCACTATGAATTTCTGGTTATGCCTTTCGGGTTGACTAATGCTCCAGCCGTGTTTATGGACTTAATGAATCGGGTATTTCAGCCTTATCTTGACTCGTTCATTATTGTCTTTATTGATGATATCTTGATATACTCACGAAGCAAGGAGGAACATGTGAAGCACCTACGTATTGCATTGCAGACTCTACGAGAAAAGCGATTGTTTGCAAAGTTTAGCAAATGTGAGTTCTGGTTGGATAGAGTGGTTTTCTTGGGACATGTGATATCTGGAGATGGAATTTGTGTTGATCCTGCGAAGGTGGAAGCTGTAATAAAATGGGAACGCCCAACGAATGTTTCTGAGATTCGAAGTTTCTTGGGTTTGGCAGGCTATTATCGTCGATTTATTAAAGGTTTCTCAGCGATTGCTAGACCATTGACTAGATTGACTCAGAAAGCAGTGAAGTTTGAGTGGACTGACGCTTGTGAGCAAAGTTTTCAAGAGCTAAAGGCTAGATTGGTTTCAGCTCCAGTTTTGACTATTCCTTCTGGCGCGGGAGACTTTATTATCTATAGCGATGCTTCACACCAGGGTTTGGGATGCGTGCTGATGCAGCATGGAAAGGTAATTGCTTATGCTTCAAGACAATTAAAGAACCATGAACGCAATTATCCAACTCATGATTTGGAGTTAGCGGCAGTTGTGTTTGCATTAAAGTTGTGGAGACATTACTTATATGGCGAAGCTTGTGAGATTTTTACCGACCATCAGAGTTTGAAATATTTGTTTACACAGAAGGACTTGAACTTGAGACAAAGACGATGGATAGAGTTAATTAACGATTATGATTGCAGTATTCACTACCATCCTGGAAAAGCAAATGTTGTGGCAGATGCTTTGAGCAGAAAATCTTCAGGTAGATTGGCATGTGTTCAATGTACTCGTGTTGATATTTTTACTGAGTTGACTTTGATGGGTGTGCAGTTAGCCATGACAAATACTAATGCTTTGATAGCTCATTTTAGAGTGAGACCTTTATTGATTGATTGGATTCGGGAGACTCAATATCGAGATCGAAAATTGAAGAAGTTTATCGATGGAGTGAGAAATGGGACGCGGACAGACTTTGTTATTCGGGATGGGTTATTGTTATTTGAAAATCGATTGTGTGTACCTAGGGACCAAGCTTTGAAGAGAGAGATTTTGGAAGAGGCACATAGTTCAGCTTATACTATGCATCCGGGTAGTACCAAAATGTATCGTGATCTTAGGGAGCACTATTGGTGGATTGGGATGAAAAGGGAGATAGCTCAGTTTGTAGCTCGATGTTTGGTATGTCAACAAGTAAAGGCCGAGCATCAACGACCTGCAGGTTTATTGCAACCTCTTCCTATTCCTGTATGGAAGTGGGAGCATATTACGATGGACTTTGTGAGTGGACTTCCTCGTTCTCAAAAAGGCTATGATTCTATTTGGGTGATTGTGGATCGATTGACTAAGTCCGCGCATTTTCTACCTGTTAATACCACCTATACAATTGATAAGTATGCTAAATTGTATGTTGATGAAATTGTTCGTTTGCACGGGGCTCCAGTGTCGATTGTTGCTGATCGAGATCCTAGATTTACTTCCAGATTTTGGCCGAGTTTGCAACAAGCGATGGGTACTACTTTGAAGTTTAGTACAGCTTTTCACCCTCAGACCGACGGGCAATCTGAGCGAACTATTCAAATTTTGGAGGATATGTTGCGTGCTTGTATATTGGACTTCAAAGGCAGCTGGGATGCTCATATGTCATTGATGGAGTTTGCTTATAATAATAGTTATCAGACTAGCATTGGCATGGCACCCTACGAGGCTTTATACGGTCGGAGGTGTAGGACTCCTGTATGTTGGAGTGAAGTTGGAGAAAGGTGGTTGTCGAAACCAGAGTTGGTTCAAGTCACTGTAGATAAAATTAAAGTTGTTCGTGATCGCTTGAAAATTGCACAAAGTCGCCAGAAAAGTTATGCAGATAAGCGGAGGAGAGATTTAGAGTTTGCAGTGGGCGATTGGGTGTTTCTTCGAGTATCACCATGGAAAGGGGTTATGAGGTTCAAAAAGAAAGGCAAGTTGAGTCCACGATATATTGGGCCGTATGAGATCATTGAGCGGATTGGGTCTATGGCGTATCGCTTGGCATGGCCACCGGAGTTGAGTCGACTCCACGATGTGTTTCATGTCTCCATGTTACGAAAGTATATTGCGGATCCGTCTCATGTGTTGACTTCTGAGCCAATAGAGCTAAAAGAGGATCTAACTTACGTAGAGCAACCGGTGGAAATTCTAGATCGCAGAGATCAAGTTTTGCGCAATAAGACTATTCCATTGGTGAAAGTCTTGTGGAGGAGTCACGTGATCGAGGAGGCAACTTGGGAGACTGAGGAAAGTATGAGAGCTCAATATCCACATCTATTTCCATAAGGTAAGTGAATTTCGGGGCGAAATTCTTTTAACGGGAGGATAATTGTGAGACTCGACTCTTTTTTTTTTTTTTTAAAAAAGAAAAGAAAAGAAAAGAAGTAGGCTTATTAAAAGTGAATTTTATTTTATTTTATGTGGGCCTTCAATGTGATTTCCTAGAACTATTGGGTTTAAGGTGTAAAATAAAAAAATGGCATGTGCTGTGTGTGCACGTGGAGAGCCCTTGTTGTGCATGTGTGTGTTACAAACATAGTGGAAAATAAAACAAAAGGGAAAGAAAAAGAAAATCGTACAGGAAAAGAAAAGAAAAAAAGGGCGCAGTGAGAGGCAACGAGGAAGATAGGATTAACGATAACAGAAGTTCTAATCTCGGAAGGTAATTCTTAGTTTTTCTTTCCCATATTGATCAGTAACATATTTCTTGCAATTGAATTGAGTGATTTTGGGATTTTGAGAATCAATTGGGTTCTAAGTACTCCTAACTAGGGCTATTCCTTGTTCCTTTTCTCTGCTGGAATTGTTAGTTGTGATTGCAGGTATTCTTAGTCTCTCTTTTAGGTGAATATGAAAGATTTGATTTTGGGGTTAAGTTTTGATTAAATTGGTTAACAGGAGAAGCGGGGGAAAAGGAAAAAAAGAAAGAAAAGGGAACCAAATTGGGGCAGTGTTGTTGCCGTTGTTTGTTGTTGCTGCTAAAAGTTGCTAATGACTACTTTGGAAAAATTATCATGCGTGAGGGAGTTATTAATTTATCTTGCACCTAGGTTGAAAACATTTCTAATGGGGTCCTGTAAAGCATTGTGATGGCTGTAAAAGAATGCTGGAAATAGTTTTTGGATGTTAAAACTGTGAGTAATAGGTGCTGGAATTTTTATTAGTTGCTGGAAATTTGAATCATGTGCTGAAAAATGGATTTTAGATTGCTGAAACTGTGTTAGAATGCTGTAAACGGCTATTCAGGAGCAGGAATTGTGTGCTTGACGCTGGAAATTACCTCTGTAACTGCTGCAGATAATTGATACTTGCTGAATTTCCTGTTAAACTGTCAAGCTTTGAGATGGAATGCTGAAATTAAATGTAAAAGTGCTGAAACAGCTTATAAGTGTTGAAATATTCATTTATGGTTGTTATAGCTGAAAATCATGTGCGACACTTGACTGTGGGAAGGAGTATTTGAGTTATTGTTTGTTATTTCCTTCCGATTTGAACTCCATATTCACATGTGTGGATTTGTGTGTTTCACGCCAGGTTTGGAAGCGGCAACGAGCACCGCGACTCCACGTAGGGAGTGAGCTCGTGTTGGTACCTTTTTTGGCCGGACCTTGAGGTGGGTGTTCTTATTTTTAATAGCGGAAGATGAGACACGGTGTAAAGTTATTTTTCATATTGAAATGGTTAATATTTGGCTTGAGCTCCTAAGCGAGAATATGATCGTAGCCTTAGTGGCGTTATAATATGGCCTTAGTGGCGTTATTGAATATTGCCTTAGTGGCGTGAATAAATATTGCCTTAGTGGCGTAAAGAGTATTGCCTTAGTGGCGTTGATATGGAAATTGCCTTAGTGGCGTTATGAATATTACGTAATGGAACGTTATTGTGGGCTGAATATTCTTGTTTTAATTGTTGATAGCACTTGTCTTTATTGCTTCTCTTATTACGGATAAGAGCATTCACTGAGCACGTTGATAGCTCACACCCCCACAGTGTTTTCTTTTCAGGTGCGTGACGGCACGCGGGTCCACTGCAGAGTCTAGACAGGAGTTGTGTATATAGAAGTCTAGCTTTTTGACTCTTTTGATTATGTGCCTATTTTTGAAGCATGTATATGTTGTATATATGTGGGCACGTCTTGTATGACAGTTATTTTCGTATATATGCAAGTTAAGTTTTTTTTTTTTATGAGTTGGACGCTTGGCTGGTGTTTTTATTTATTGTTTGAGCAGGGCCAAGGCGTGGGTCCATCCCATTCGGAAAATAATTTAGTGTGGTGTTTTCCGGGATGGGGTGTGACAGGGATGGAGTCAAGGATGGGGACTAAATTGACACATTTTAAATATTGGAGACGAAATTGGACAAATATTTAAATTAGGAATAAAATTGGTCACTCATTAATACTTTAGGGACTAAAAAGGTAAATAAGCCAATATATGATCATGTTAAGAAATCATAATTAAAAATATGCATAATGCTGAATGATATAGATCATTAACAAACGCACAAAACATATGTGGTATGCATAACCGAGAGAAATTTGTTCACGATTTCGCACAATTTTGACAATTAATGGTTGAGATGTACTTTTCAATTTTGACCGGTAAAAATTAATTTTTACAAGTCAAAATTGGTTTTCAATTTGGACTGTTGTTTACACCCGTTTTTGGCACCCAGTCGAAGGCCATTTAATTATCTTTTAATTAAATTGAGCAAAAAATAAAGATGTATTGGGTTAAAATTAATGGGCCAAGACAATATTTATTGGGCCCGATTAATTTTAATTTAATTCGGCCATGGGCTTAGTGTTTCTGGGCCTATTTGTAAGAAAGAATTAGTTGGCCCATGACCCATGGAAGTTAATTAGGTGTTTTTGTGGGTTAAACATATAAATAGGCCATTTGATTTAATTAAATGGGCCATTACCCAAGAGTCTCATAAAAAGTGGAAGGCGGGTAAATGCTTAGTGTCTTGCAAACAGTCGCTCCTGTTGATCCACGGAAGAAAAGAAAACAAGTTTGTGAGAATATTTGCCACATGGCCATTTGACTTGGTCAAATGGCCCACTACTCTTTGATACCCACAAAAGAAGGAGGAGAAATAGGCCCATTATCCCATTAATTGCCCATGATCAAATAAACACATGAGTAATTGCTATTTATCTCCAATAACTACCCATGATCCAACTAAATATGTTAATGGGTAGTTATTTGGAACACGTGGCAACATTTGAGGCTTACCCGGGACACATGGCAGCTCGTGGTGAAGGCAGGAAGCTCGGCCCAGATCTGGATCAGTGCACTATTTGCCCATGATTTTTTGTAACTTCCAATAACCACCCATTAGCCCATGATCTCATGAAGGGGAAGTTACTAAAGACACATGGCGCCATGAGAAGAGAACAACAAGCCTTTCACGTGCAGAAAACCGAAGACCCTTGGCCTATAAATACTAGAAGACAAGAAGAAAAAAGGGTTCCCATACCAATCAAGCTCAACGCTTAAAATCAAAGCCTTCTCAGCGAAACAACTATCTCTATTTTCTTACCCTCACTCAATTACTTCACCAAGTAATTCGGGTTTCTATCTCCCTTGTATCCCAACTTTATTATTACGGAACATAATAAAGTTATTCATATCTCTCTTCATCCTCTACTTTATTATTACGATATAGTAAAGTAATTCTACGCTGTTATTTTCTTTCCTACACGGTTAGGAAATTATTAAATTCTCGCACGAAGAGGCAAAACCACGGACCTTCACTGCAATCCAGTCCTTAGGTTGCAGCACTATCGCCCTCTCAGATCTAGAAGTCAGAAAAAGAACACTCAGCTCTTTACGTTAGACGCGACAAGTCTTGGCACGCCCGCTCAATCCTTGAGCCATTTCGGAGCCGAACAACTGTCCAAAACACTTTTGGACTCGAGCAATTGAGCGCCAAAAATCTTATTTACGGTAAGCATAGTAAAGAAGTTTTTCCATGTTCAAAATGATACTGTACTAATTAAAAACCTATGTAATCTTGATCCGCGTTGTCCATCACTATCTTCATCGTTTGTCTTTATCATGGACGTAACTAGACAAGTATTTTATTTTCAGTTGCCGTAAATTATTGTTAGTTATTTATTGAAGTTCTTGCTCTTCCAATAAAATATAAAAAATTTCTTATGATTTAATACTTTTGACGTTAAATTACCTGCAACGTTGGTGAGAATGATATATGTTTTATTTCGTGTATTATTGCATTATTTGCTTGTAAGACTAAATTCTGTAATTAGTGTTCATGGCCCATATGTTTTAAGTATGGCACATACGAATAATGGGTCCAATGAGATTCTCCATATCTTTAAGCCTTAGAATTTATTCTATTGGTCAAATGGAGAAGTTGTTTCCTAAATACGCTATACTTTGATGGGAAGTTAGTATCAATGATTAACAAGGAAATCGGTCATCTCTCTGCCCATAAAAGAGCGTCTAGGATTCTATCAATTTAACATCATTTATGTCAAAAATGATATCGATCACCCAATCCCGTTTGACATGTCTTAGGAACACACTTATATTAGGAAAATAAAATATTTGAACGCCATACATCATGTGATTGTACGTTGTACAAGCATTTAATTATTTAGTTTTGTGCAGTGTTAGTATTGTGGTATCCAATTTATCAATCATGTTGTAACACACTCATCATAGCTATCTTTTAAGATGGTGTGGCTTTCCTTAAACTGAATTTGATTATTCTTCCTCAAAATGTAAACTTCGTGTGCATGGTTACAATAGACGTGTAATTTAGAAATCCAAATAATAAATATGTACACTTCAATAAAAAAAATAAGTTTAATCAAAAGAAATATTCAACCAATAAATGCGTTTTAGGTAGTAGCACGCGCATAACTACATTATATGGTGCAAGCAAAGCGCATTAAAAAAAAAAAAAAAGGCACATTTGTAAAGTGATTTAATCTGTCCTCATTCACACTAAATCAAACAGGAAAAAGAATTTCAATATGGCTTCTCTTGTATCGTTTCTTCAAAAGTTAGCACCACTGTTATTGTTACCACTCTTCAAAATTTTAAAATAATGAGTGATGAGAAATTGAGAGATAAAAGAGGAAATTATCAAAAACAATACTGAGAGAGGCAATGGTTCTGGGAACCCAAGTGAAAACAAATTATTACTAGTACTTCTTTCCTTCTTTCTATCTCTCCCTTTACTATCTCAAAACACTTCCTTAAAATTTTTACCAAACAAAAATCACTTTGTTTGGTTTACATTTTAAAAAATTATTTTTAAATATTAAGTGATAATGAGTGAAAAGAGATAGAAAAAAAAATTTATTGATAACTCTGCTGCAAGTTAAAAAATTACTCTAAAAAAGTTAAACTAAGCGGAGTGAGTCCTTGAGGCCGTTTTTATTTTTCTTCCATGAGAGGGACGCGATGGTTGACGGAGAATAACAAAAGTAAAAGTATCGTTATGGTCATGTGCCACGTGTACCATTTGCTCTTACTGTTGTGTCTTTTTAAAAGGGCAAATTTCACTGACCTCCCCTGAGGTTTCTAACACGAACAGAAACCTCCCCTAAGGTCTCTAAAATGACACTGCCCTCCCCTCCTTTACCTGACAATACCAAGGGACACCACCCCCCTCCGTTAATTGCACGTTAGAAAACGGATGGAAAAGGTGATTGGCTTTGTTCGGTCCTTAGTTTAATTTTGTTTTAGTTTTATTTTTCAATCATTACCCTATTTCTTTCTCCAATCATTATCTTATTTCTCTAATTATTATTTTCTCATCTCCTCTCTCTATCTCTCTCCAATCATTACCCCTCTCTTTAATCATTACTCTATTTCTCTTTCCATCTACTACTAAAACTAAACTAAACTAAACTAAACTTCAACCAAACAAAACCGATGTCATTGTACTATACTTTTTACAATACCTATACTACTCTCACCAAACTCTTTACCCCTCTTATTTATAAAATATAAAATACATACATCACTACACTTTGTACCCATTTTCACTTTGAGATTTTGTCTTTATTAAAAGGATTCATATTTGTCAATTTTTTATCAAACTTCTTTGAATTATTGGCTCATCTCGATAAGACGAATTGAAAAAGTAAAAAATTAAGACTTTTACCAAATATTTTGAGAAATTCAATATTTTGGGTAAAAATAATAATTTTATATTCTTTTGATTCCTTTCGTTGAGACAAACCAATAATCCACAAAAATTAACACAAAACTAGCAAATATAAAAAAAATTCAAATACAGACAAAAATAAAAAAACCTAAAAATCCCAGAAACAAGTCCGCATGAAAAAATTCGAATATGAACAAAAACTAAAAAATCTAAAAATTCCACAAACAAATCTCGTAAAAATCAAAAAGCCTAAAAATCCCACAAACTATTGACAACGGAGGGTACGGGCTTGTTGGTGGGATTTTTAGGCTTTTTGGTTTTTGTTCATATTTGAATTTTTTTCGTATTTGCAAGTTTGGCATTAAATTTTTGTGGATTATTGGCTTGTCTCAACAAGAGGAATTAAAAGAGTATAAAATTATTTTTACCCAAAATATTGAATTTCTCAAAATATTTGGTAAAAGTCTTAATTTTTTACTTTTTTAATTCCTCTTATTAAGATGAACCAATAATTCATAAAAATTTGATATAAAATTAACAAATGTGAATCCTTTTAAATAAGGACAAAATCTTTAAGCGAAACGAGCACAAAGTGTAATAATATTTGTATTTTATTTTTTATAAATGAGAAGGGTAAAGAGTCGGGTGAGGATAGTATAGGTATTGTAAAAAGTATAGTTCAATGAAATCACCTTTTCCATCCGTTTTCTAACGTGCAATTAACGGAGGGGGGCGGGGGTTCCTTGGTATTGTCAGGTAAAGGAGGGGAGGGCAGTGTCATTTCAGAAACCTCAGGGGAGGTCAGTGAAATTTGCCGTTTTTTAAACTTTTGGGATCAAAAGGATTCAAGAAGACAAAATCAATAGTGAACTTGGAGTCCAAAGCGTTTTCAGGAATAACGATGGTAGAAAACGACATCCCCCCTTCAAGTGTGAATCCTCAGTTCGTTTCATTTCTTCCTCACCAAATCCATCAATAAAAAGGGGTGTTGGACTTGCAGGATGAACAATTAATTACCATTTGGATTCTTCCTTCTCCTCATCTCTCCATCCATCCCTCCATTGAACTGAAATTGTGTCCTGTTCAGTTTCTTTTTGTAAAGCCCTGATTCGAAGAATTCGCTTGTGTTTTTCTCACCAAATTAGGATCTGGGTTCTCTTGTTCCGCCTCCTTTTTCACCTGGGTTGCAACCAATTTCAGTTCCATCTACTTGTTTCTGCTTTTGATTGTTGGCGCGAAATATTGTCTCAATCCCGTGTTTTTCTATTGGTTTGAATTTGGTAACTGTGCCAATGGTTGTGCTTAAGGAGAGTGGAGAATTGGAATCGGACGAGCCTATTGAAGAATCCTTCTTCGAGGAGTTGAACTGCTCGTATTCCTCTCCGCCGACCACATATTCCCCTCCGTGGGGGCCCACAAATTTCCCGTATTTTCCTCCGTCGCCCACATATTTCGCTGTGTGGGGCCCCACAAGTTTCCCTTCGTCGCCACCGTCTTTCCCTTTGTATTCGCCGGCATCGCCGCCGCCGCCACCATCCTCATCCAATTCTAGTCGTTTGCGTGTACGGACTTCAGTTACTTACTTTAATGATTTCCAAAATCAACAGGACTTCTTTGACCTGACGGCCGTACACTTTATTTTGTTTGTGGATTACATAATTCAGGACAGGGGCGGTGAGTTGAATGTAATCAACGGGTTTGAAGGCAGTGCGCTGAATATGATCAACCAGTTGGAAGCGTTGAATGCGTTGGGGTTAGAGGATGTACAGTTGTGGTTGGAAGAAAGAGCGTTGAATGCGTTGGACATAGAGTTGTCGTTGGATGAGGTCAACGAGTTGGAACAACAACACGAGGACATCATTGACCAGCTGGTCATAGACTTCGCGGGAGTGGATAATAGTGTAATTGGGTACAGGGGCGGTGAGTTGGATGTGATCTCATCAGGGAAAGTTTTCACAATTAACGGGGTGGAATACAGGCAAGGTCAGGCCTTGTCTACGACACTGGAACCGTCGGTTGTATTTCAGGACAAGCTCTCCATAAGAGTGTGGCTGGGACACCGCGGCCAATGGGCTGCCGATATTCGTTACGGGTGGAATTGGCTCAACCTCGGCACCTTCAGAACCGCCGAGGGCGCCCCCTTAGCCACTGAATCTGTAAAAAGGTTGAGGGGAGGGAAGGATCTTTTCGATAGACCCTTCCTAATTGAAAACAAATTAGAACCGCTGCAGTTGCCACCGACGGCACAAGAAGAGAACCAAGATGATGGAATTGGTAGTGACGGAACAGGGGATTGTGCAATGGCAGATCAAGCCCAGTTTAATTCCGGGTATTTGGAAAAAAGGAAAACAAGGGAAAATAACCCAGGGGGAGAGAGAAGAAAGAAGAAAGCAAATGGAGTTAAAATTGCAATTCCTTTGGATGATATCTTACAAACTAAGGGAATGTGTCTTAAAGCTGCTGCAAATCATCTCAAAGGTGCACATACATATACTCTTCCAATAAATGAAAACCTCAATTTTGTTAGTATTTTTTTTCACAACTAGATCGGTTAAACTTAGAAGAGCGTACAAAGTGCTCCAAACTCCTACATGTGTAGGACTAGGGAAAATGTTAATAGCACCTGCGCAAGAAGGGAGACTATTTTGGAGAATATAACTCATGATCTTGATCATGGCCCTTTATGAACGTTTACAAACAAATATAAATTAAGTAGACAAATTACCTTTCAAAAAATAAAACAAATACTTAAAAAATAATATAGCAATATAAGGTTGCAAAAGCATCACTTAAATATCACTATTCTCCAAAAACACAAACATTATGAGATTTTAACAGCATCATTTAAATATCACTCTTCTCGTTTAGCAGTAAAAGTATTACTTATGTCTGCATAATAAAATTAACGAAAGTCTCTTCATATTTCAAAATATTTTCTTGCTTCACACGATATGTCTTCAAGTATTCATCATCTAAATAATGTAATTTATTCGCATTAAACGGAAAAAAACCCCAAAACATTCATCACGTGTAGTGGCAACTTTAGGAATTATTCTTTAATAGAGTCATTCGAGAATTCTAAGTTCAATTGCTTTACAGCCTATAGTTTTACATTAATCAACAAATAATCTTTTTTCCAAAAAAAATTAAAATTATAGATACGCATTTACATTTAGATTCCTATATATTAAGTGGTAAGTTCATAGTACTCTAGAAATACTCTCTCGCATTCAAAACTATAAGCGCAAGCTTTTTAATTAAGTGAAATCCTATTTCAATCAATACAACTCAGAAGAATATAATTGCTGTCAATTTACGTAGTACCATAACCTTTTTCAATCATAGTTTTCTCCGGCTAAAACCTATGAACTCTTTTTGTTCCTATCATGCTTTGTATGCAAGATCGAAGACCTCAATTATAGATGTTATATTTGGAGACACACATAAGAATTGAGAATTGTTGTTGTGTAGTCAATGTGAATGTGGTGATATTCTATGAATGCAATTCCTTTTTACTCAAACAAATTTTTTGTGTCTCTTGAAATTAAAAATGTGGGTTGGAGTTGCTTCAGTAGAAAAAATATATTGAGCTTTTCAATTCTTCGTTATTGCAGTTAGCATCTCTAAACTGAAGAGTTCTTGTCGGGAGTATGGAATCCTCAGATGGCCACCTCGCAATGAACACAAACTTATCCTGCAAACCCTCCCCAAAGAAACTCCCGCGGTTGTCGATCAAATGGGAATCTCACAGTTGACTTCTCATACTGTGCCTTCTAATCAAGCCTTGACGGCTACCGTTGACACAAATAGTGGTGTTGAAAAGGAAATTTCGCTGTCGCAGTTCTTGCCTACAGCTCAACAAGGAAACTTTGATGCGGGTTTTGGCAATGATGAAGCTGAGGCAATTGGAGTGGGGGTTAAGGGAGCATGTGAGGCTGTAATGGAAGAGGCCCAATTGAATTCAGGGGGTTTTGGCAAAGATGAAGCTGAGACAATTGGGGTGGGTATTGAGGGAACACGGGAGGCTGTAATGGAAGAGGCCCAATTGAATTTAGGGTGTTCGAAAAAAAAAATGAAAATGAAGGTAAATACCCCAGGAGGAGAGAGAGGTAACAACAGAACTACTGGAGTTAGAATTGCAATTCCAAAGGAAGATATCTTACAAACTAAGGGAATGCGTATTGAAGATGCTTCAAAGCACCTCGAAGGTATGCATAAATACAGTTCTTCAACAAATGAAAATCTCAATCTTGTTGGTAGTATCTTGCTTGTTGTTTCCAACTAGATAGATTTTTCTCTCAAAAAAAAAAAAAAAGCACTTTAAAATCTGTCTTGCTTCGACCATGCTCTCTGTATGGCAGCATCAAAATGGAGACCTCAATTTGAGTTTCCATATTTGAAGACTCAACTCAAAAATGGATACATTAGTAACTAAAATTATGCTCAATTTGTAGAGGATGTATCTGAATTTTAGTAATTTTTGGTGGCTTCTAATTGATCTTATTTTAAAAAAGGGATTTGTGTCGAGCATCTAATGCGATTTGTAAGTGGTATAAATGACTCAATACTCTAAACTTAAAGGAAATTGTCGTTCAAAACTAGGACCAGCTCATAGTCAAATGGTTTGGATTGGTCCGGTTCATCGTTTTTCATGGATATGTTTGGTTCTTGAAACATTAAATCTTCACGACTTGGTTCGGTTTTTAGTTTAGTACAGACGTGCCATGCTCACCACTGAAATGGAGATTCAATCTCCATTTACGTGAGAAATGTGTATAACCTTTTTTTGAACGGCTTTTTTCTTTTTTTCTTTTTTTTTTTTAACGACAGAAATGTGTATAACCTAGTCTATGTTCATCTAAGCTATCAAAAAGAATAGGTAACATTACAGCAGTATAGTAATTACTTTCTTTTTGGATCTAGTGTACTAATTACTTTGAAAATTATATCAATATCCTATATATATTCAACAAGGGAATTTGATTTTCGCAAAGAAAGTATTGGATCTTTAAAAGGTAGAGACTACATATGGACTTGGAATTTGTGGTTCAACTTAAAGCGTGTGAATAGTTGTACGATTTAAATGTACTTTTTGAAATAAGAGTTAAAATTTTGAATTTGAGTAACTTACGTAGAAGAATTTTGAGCTTCTTGATTCATATTTTTTGCAGTTAGCAAATCTACGCTTAAGCGAATCTGTCGGGACTATGGTATCGATAGATGGCCACCTCGCAAGGAACAAGAACTTATCAGTCAATCTCGCCCCAACAAATCTCCCGCGATTGTTGATCAAGAGCAAATCCCACAATTGAATTATGATATGTTGCTGCCTTCTAATCAAGTCCCGGCTACTAGTGATACATATAGTGTGAAGGTAAAGGTAAGGTGTGAAGAAGGAACCATAATGTTTCGGTTGTCTTGTCCATGGCGAAAGGTAGAGCTGGAACAACAAGTGAAAGAGAGGCTTTTGTTTGAGGCTAGAACTTACAAAATCGAGTACAAAGATGAGGATGATGAGTTGATTTTAATAAATTGTGATAAGGATTTAGAGGAATGTATCTCCAGTTCTAGCGCGGGAGGCAGCCGTTGGATTGAGCTATTTCTTAAAGTAAAGTAGCTCGTGATTTCGCTTTGACCAACTTTAATAATGGTACTTGGGCATTTACCCTTCTTAATTTTACTTTAGAAGTGTTTGGTTATGCAGTCAAACTGTTGGACGTCTCCAGATCTATTGCATCGGAGAAGTGCATTTACAGATTATCCAATAGCTTGGTATTGGAGTTGTTGTTGCTGTAGTTTGAAAATTTAGTGCTTCATATATATGGTACTATGTTTTTCGCTATGTTCTCCAATTATGGGTTTGCGATTTTTTAGTTTTGTTGAGCTATTTTTTAGTATTACGTGCTAGGATTACTTTGTCTTATAATAGAATTCTCCATGCTCACGTAATTTGTGGATCTCCCACCATAACGCTTGATGTGTGATCGAAAAATTATTTGAGTATGGAGTATATTTTCGACCTTGTTCGAGAGGGAAAGCACACAAGGACCGCAACTTGATAACAAAAAGTAAACAAGACACAGAAACTCAAACCAATAACTGATCTAAACAAACCTCTGACAAAAAACTTCACTCTATACAACTAACTTTACCTATCCAGATGCTAGAAATAGCACGTCTCATAAGAATAAGTTATCGAATGAATAACTAAATTATGGAAAACCTTTGTCTACTTCTAGATCAACTGAACTTTTGTTCTTCTTCTCTTCCAAAAGAAAAAAACTTTTGTTCTTCTGATACTTTCTCTTCTCCGAACACGATGATCTTCTCTATATCAACGTTAACGTGGGATCATGCAATATTTTCGTCTTTGTTTGTCTTTTGTCGGTAACATTCGTTAAGATCCTACAGAGTATCTTTGTTCGTCTTCCGATGGTAATATTTGATGTGGGATCCAAAAGCCACGTGAGTATTCGTATTTTCGTCTTTGCTTGATAGGGAAAGCACCTGAGCAGAGACGGATTTAGGTTAGAGCATAGGGGGGCCATGGCCCCTGCGTGGTTTCAAGGTTTTTTTTTTAAAAAAAATTTTAATTCAAATTAGTTATTTTTTTGTTTGTTAAAAACACCTGGATATTGTAGTTTGTATTATGCATCATTTAAACATTTAAATTTTTTCTCTGCACACGGTCTCCCATAAGTTTTTTCTTCAATTATTAAAACTATTGTCTTGTAAGACAATTACAACTCCCATGGCGTTGGATTGATTCCTGTTGCAAATAAAGCTCTACCAACTGCATCACATTTTGCCGTAAAAATCTTCCCTCTATACAACTAAGCTGTAACCTACCCGGCCAGGTGCCGGAACTGTGGATGATCCCAGTTGAGACACTATCATCCGCCGCCGGGTTTTACTTTTTAAGTAGCCTGTCTTTGTTTACCATCCACCATTCTTCTGCCTGCTGCTCAGCCAACCTTCTTTTACTGTGGAATCAGGCTGTGAGTTCCAGACAGTGGGATGAAAGAAACAATAGGAAGCAAAAAGCTCAATTTTTTTTTAATAGAGATAATATTGCGTACCTTAGTCTACCTTTACTTCATTATATACACAAGGAAGTACAGAAATCTTGTTGTTTCAGTAAGAACTAGTTTTACGTAACTGGACACTAACCAAAGCGCCTCGTCTATTTATTTGCTCCACTAGTTGAGGGAACTAAAAACTTGTTTAAATTCAACCAAGAAAAGGTAGCCTAAATTTTGGATGGACATTGTTCAAGAACTCTGGCTCTGTTGCTCGAGCGAGGAATTTTTTTACTAAATGGTAATCCGTACGAGTTTTCCGTTTTCCTCGGAGAACATCACAACGCAATAATTTTGGGATGCCCATTCTTTGGAGCTCGGTTCTCCTTGTTTCCCGTATACTTTGACGGTGACCACTATGTTATTTCGGGGTAACGTTCTGCAATGAGTACTAATAGGATCGGGAACACGGTACACCTGATGGAAAAGTAATTAACTCTAGAACAACAACATTAAGATTGCTGGATATGTCTGATCTGGAACAGATTGATAGCAAGTGAGCAAAAGGTTTTATGGATCAGAAGGTTTCCAACTATTCCTTTTCTTAGGCTTGATCCCGGAAAAAGAAATCCAAACAGATAGTACCACATGCAGCTTCAGTTTCTCCTTAAAACAACACGATCAGCTCCAGTTGATAGGGTGACCTATCGAAAGGCTTGAAGCTCTCGCCTTACCAACGAGCCGAAAGCAAGAGAAATTCATATTTTTTACAAACAGAGGAAGGAAAATGAGATTAAAATTTCCGAGTTATTTGAGATGACAAAAACAAAATTGACGGTCGATATTGCAAGGTGGGGTTCTGAATCTAAAGTAATAGCTGCAAGCCACTACTATATTCACAAACCCAGTACGGTATACACGCTTGAATCACCCCTTTGTAATTAGTTGGAATCAAATCCTCACAGTTTCAAAAATTGGAATTCAGTCTTTGTATCATAGTTTGCTCCGAGAGATATCCCACCGGCATGATCTTCTTTCCAATCTTAATCTTTTTCGTCACGTCGCTAATATTAACAATGTTCATATCATATTGCTATTTTCAGGATTACGGTTATCGCGTTTAACAGTGTGAGTACGTGTGTGATACAAAAATTTGTAGCATTACTTTCGAACAGGTTTCTGCAAGTGGGTGGCATTGACTCATCCGGAAGGGCCTAAGGCTGACAGCTTCAAACAAGAATTATAGAACGAAAGAGAGAGAGAGAGAGAAACGGAAGGACATAAATGAGAGAAAGCATGTGAGGAAAGTTATAAATACCTGAATCTAACTCGCTTGAAGATCTTTGTACCGTTTTGTAGTTGAATAAGAGTTATGTAGACACCAGGTTCAAATTGTTCAATAACGTCTCTTTGTCCTTCGCTCTTTGGAGTTTTGGGTGATCTTGCAGCAGCACTTGCATTGCATTCTAGATGTAGATCGAGCTTCCCTGATATTAGATGATCTATTGCTATCCCGGGGAGTATCTTTCACCATTTTGTGATGGGTCACTAACTCCTGTTACATCCAAATAATCCTCCGTTTTATGATATCTCCTGTTAGCAGATTCATTCCGTCGGTCAAATGCCAAGTCTGCTGGTAAGGAAAGAATGGGATTAAGACACTGCGTCTCTATTTGTACTTGGGAAAGAAGTTCCAAATTGAGCATTAATGTCTTCAAGTGTTTCGCTCATCGACATCTTGCGCGGGAGGAAACTTCCCTGCAATTTCCTTCAACTGAAAAAATGACAAATACATAATTAATGAAGACTTGTTAGAATAAGTTTACCTATAACTGAAACAAAGGAAACCGCGTCATATTTCAACATTACTGTTCTGTCGTCAGAAACGCCACATGGGTTTTAATATGTGCAAAGTGTAACCTAACTTGACATTTTTACCGGGCAAGACTGCAAGAGTATTTGAAGCCTAAGTAGCAACAGAAGTCACATGAGAAAACGAGATTAGTGCCATGCTTTCATAAGCCATGTTTTCAATTGATATTGTTCATCTTAATACATGTTATCAGGTAACCGTTGAAAGCATCATAGTCACACACAAGGGAAAGCCCATTCTTAGTCTCAGTCAGGTGAGTACTGTGACTGGTGGGACATGAAAACAATTGCCGTAACTTGGTCGGGGAGAACACACACGAAACTGGAAAACAGGGGAATGGAGAAGCACTCAGATTTTTTTTCATTCCAATAGTTCTAGAGATTTGAGACTTCTTACATTGACTTATATATAAAGAACACAACATTGGGCCTAACTAATTTGCACACAAATATAAGCAATGTGGCTTCTTTTTTTTCTTTTTTCTTTCTTTTTTTTTTTTTGTCTTTATTCATTTTTTTGGCATTTGTTAGTTTTTTGTCAATTTTTTGAGAATTATTATTTTCTCATGACAAGAGGAATCTAAAAGGTAAAATATTACAATCCAAAACCTTTTTTTTTAAGTGGCTTATTTTCGTCTTTATTTATAAAATTATGATACTAATTTTTTAATTTTTAGATTCTTCTCATCATGATAAAGCAATAGTCCAAAAAAATTTGACGGAAAACAAACAAATACTACTACAAAAAATTTTGAATAAAAAAAATAATCAAAATATATTATTTAGCTCTTTACTAGTGCCGGCCGTGGTAGACTATAGTCATATTTTACACGATCTGGTCATATACAAATTTTGGAAGAATACATTAGGCTTTTTAATCTTTTTGGTCCCTAAAGTATTAGCGAGTAGTCAATTTCGTTCTCAATTTAAATATTTGTCCAATTTCATCTCCAACGTTTAAAATTTGTGTCAATTTGGTCCCTTAATCTAACGCCGCTCTTGGTTTTTTACATGTCTCTTCTTCAAACCCCATCCTAAGAAACCCAGTCACCTCTCATCTCGCATCCCTTTCCTCTTCCCACGTTCACCACAAAAATCAACACCAAAACCAAACCCCCAAAAGGAAATAAAAACAAAACCCATCAATCGCAAAAAAAAATAAAAAAAGCCAACCCACCACGACAAACTGCCCCAAAACCATGACCATGCAAGAGGTGGACTCGCTCTAGCGCTCCAAAGGGTCCCTGGAATCGGCGCCAGTGGCGGCGCCACATACACTTCACCATGGTCACATGACCATCCCAAACAATTTGTTTTTGTTAAAATACATGTACTAAAATTTTTAGGATAGCCTATACTTTGATATAGTTTGAACACCCAACATACATCATACATCAATAAACACCCAGTTCACAAAATTTTGAACACCCCTTGCATCAATGATCATTGATCAATGGTAAAATTACAGCTCTTTATTATCTTTATTTGAGACTGTTTATATATATTTTTATCATATTTCTTAATATATAAGCAATCTAAAAAAATTAAGTTTTTCAATTTTCAATCCGTTTGAACCAGTAGAAAGCTCTTATTTTACTGAAAATTTTATTCTAAAGAATCATAATTAATTTTTAACTCTGGAGCTCTCATATTGAGAGCGCCAAGAGAGCCATTAGAACCAAATGAAGAACATATACTTAATTATGAAAGCTTTAGAGACAAATATTAATTATAAATCTAAAGGATAATATGATCATAAAAGTAAGATTTTTGCACTAGTTCAAACGGGTTAAAAATTAGAGCACTCAATTTTTTTGACCATAATTTTTAATGAGAATTGATTTTGACACTCTCCTTTTTGTTAATATCACTCCCCATTTTTCACAAAATAAATCATATTATATTGACAAAAAGAGGAGTGACAAAATCATTCCCCTTTTTATATAATATATAAACAATGTTAGTCTCTTTTATTTTTTTTTAATTTCAGCCCATATTGCCTTAAAAATAATATCCTGACATTTTTAAAAAATATTTTTAAACAAAATGTTGAGTTACTCAGCGTCCTAGGCGGCTTAGTGCTTAGCGATTGGTCGCCGCCCGACTAGCGACGAGCACCATTTAGAATACTGGATAGTATATTATAGGGAAAATGACGGCCAATGACGTGTTTTAATTATTAATACATGTCAAGGACATTTCAGCATTAACAAATATTTTCAAGTTATCCTTGGCAGATATTAATTATCAAAACACGTACTGAACCGTCATTTCTCCTATATTGTAGGGTTTTTTTGAATACTCTCCCGAGAAATCCTGGAGCCGCCACTGATTGGAGCTAACTCGGTCGGAATCAGAGAACCGCGAGATGCAGGCCCAGTTGATCCGGTTGGGCAACCGTGCGGCCCGTCTGGTGGTCGAGAGGGACTTGGTGTTCGTGCTCGCAGGTGGGCCAGCAGGCCACGACTGTGGAGGAGGAGAGAGAAGGGTTGAGGAGAGAGTGAAGGGTTAAGAGAGAGAAATGGGAGTGGTGATAAGAGAGAGGAGCGAGATTGAGAAGGCGTGCGGTGGGAGAGAGTATGAGATTACGGTTATGGATGGAGAAGGAAATTGATGGGTTGAAAAGGGTCTAGCACGAAATTTATTTTTGTTTTTGTGTTTTTCTTTGTTTGGGGTGAAATACCATTAATGTCCTCCTTTTTAAAAGACAAGAGGGATGGAGTCAGGGATGGGGACTAAATTGACACATTTTAAATATTGGAGACGAAATTGGACAAATATTTAAATTAGGAACAAAATTGGTTACTCATTAATACTTTGAGGACTAAAACGGTAAATAAGCCAATATATGATCATGTTAAGAAATTAGAATTGAAGGGAGAATTTTTCATAAGTCCACTATAGCACTTTTCAAATCCATTAAATCCATTTTTAAATTCCAAAACCCACTAAGTCCACTAACCTATTATTAATGATATAATAACACTGCCTAGTCTAAAATACCCCTGTTTTTTAAAAAGAAATTGCCCCGTTTTTCCATCAATTTCGGAAACATTTATTTGAAATTTTCGAACCCCGAAAATCTCTCACATTTCAGTACAAATGGAATCCCCACTCCCCCCCTTCCCCCCCCCCCCTCCCCCCTCATTTCTCAGAACGAACCCCTGTTCGTGAAAAACGTGAAATGCCCTAGACGGTTCGTGAGAAGAAATTGGTCGCCTGACATTTCGTCGTCGGCCTTCGTCATCGTCAGCATTCTTCGTTCACCAACGGTCTCGCCTTCTCCATATTTTCAGACGGACGTTCTTCTCCGTTCGTCGCTGTCCTACGACCAGTTTCAGTCGCCCATTGTGGTCGGGTGCTAGACACCATACTTCGCCCATTGTATTCGGGTGGTATTAGCTGTTCTACGCCGTTGTTCTTCTTCGTTCCAGTCGGACACCGTCTCGCTCTTCGCAGTTGTTCGCTTTCGTTTATTAAACGCCGTCAAATCCTACATCGAAATCGATTACCAGGTATGTTTGTCTTTGAATATATGGTTATATGAATGGGTGGTTGTTTGAATATTGGTTTACAGGTATGTTTATTCCTGTATTTATGGTTATATGAATCATTTGGCTAAGTTAGGGTTCTGAACGGTAAAGTGATGGTTAAGTTAAGATAGGGTTTTGATTGAAAGTAAATGTGGTTATATCAATATTTGATCCATTAGGGATATGGTTGAATTAAGCTAGGGATTTCATCTATGGTATATATGGTTATATAAGTGTTTGTTGCTTGAATGTTGGGTTACAAGTATGTTTCTTCTTGTATATATGGTTATATGAATCATTGGCTCAGTTATGGTTCTGATCAGTAAAGTGTTGGTTAAGTTAAATTAGGGTTTTGATTGAAAGTACATGTGGTTATATCAATATTTGATCAGTAAGGGTGTCGTTGATTTAAGTTAGGGATATCAATGATGGAATATATGGTTATGTAAACTGTGTGTGAATAGATGTTGTGTGTGGCATGATTTTCAAATATGGTTATATAGTGATATGCTAATGCTTATGGTTATATCTGGTTAAGTTATCAGTCCAGTTTTTTTCCTTGACTGACGGATATATAGATTTGAACTTGACTGACTAAATTAAGGTATCAGTTTTTGTTTTTTACGTATATGACATACATGTGGTTTTGACCGGTCCATGTTAGTACATAATTTGTAATATCAGGGTCTGCTGTATGTTCCCATGGGTTTAATTTACTTATTGTATGTGCAGCAATGACTAAACCAAAAAGAACAGGGAAATAGTTGGTACCCGCGGCGTATGCTACAGAAGCCCGTCCGTTAGCAATGATTGACCCCCCAAAAGAGATGAGGTAGAAGAAAACACCAAGGAAACGGACAGCAAACCCTGCTGTCATAACTATAGAAAACAATAAAGAAAAATCAGAGGTAGTCAAGTCTTCCTCCCCCTCCCCCTCCCCCCGGAAAAAGGTGTATGCAAGGAAACGGACAGCAGACCCTGCTGTCATAAATATTGAAGACAGTGCACATAAGTCTAAGGTAGTAAAGTCTTCCTCCCCCTCCCACCGGAAGAATGTGTCCGCAAGGAAACAGACCATAAGTAATGAAGACATTGCACATAAGTCTGAGGTAGTCAAGTCTTCCTCCCCCTCCCCCAGGAAGAATGTGTCCGCAAGGAAACGGAAAAGAACAAAAGAAGATGCCGTAGAAGCAACTGTCCAAAGTTCCTCCCCAACCCCAATTCAAATCAATAGGAAACACCATGGAAAAAAGCCAGACACTGAAATGGTTTATGAGAGAAAGAGGAAAAGGCCAAATAGTGGAGACGTAAAGGTTATAGATCTGAACACCCCAACAAAGAGAGTCACACGGTCTGCTGAGGCATTGAAGAAAATGCAAAGGAGTAAGGACAAAGAAGAAAGGGAGGACAAAGGGTTTAGACGAAAACCAAAGTATCAAGTCTCCGAGAGTGGAAGTTTAAATAGAAAACGAAATGTTAACCAAAAGGTAAAGGGGGGTCAAGAAGAAGAGGAATGGGATGAAGACAAGGGAGATGAAGAAGAAATTGAAAAGGAAAAAAAAGGGCAGAAGAGAAAAGGAATGAAGGGCACGTCAAGCCGTCCAAAGCAGGAAAAAGTGGAACACAAGAGGGCCATTCAGTACAGGTAAAATTACATGATAATATGGATATGAACGTAATGATATAACGTCATATATTTTATACGGTAATGTGTAAGGATATATATGTTTATAACCTGTAATATATATGGTTATATATGATTTTATGTTTCATTTTAATCATATTGTACCATCATATGATTGTTGGATGTTGCATATTATCAATGATATAATGTTATATATGATGTACATAATATTGAAAGGTTATATGTATTGTTGTAACCTGCCATATATATGGTTATATATGTCAATCTGTATAAATTTCATTGTATTTGCAATAGCATACAAATGTTATTTGTTGCATATTAACTTTGATATAATGTTATATTTAATCTAACTTGAAATATATGATGTTATAATTTGAATTATATATGGTTGCATGTGATCATCTCTAACAATTTCTGTATTTTATGTAGGTCAACTTTAAACACTGTGGTAAAACTGATAAGGAGTATTCCTACTAGGCAATTCACACAACTTCAAGTTCAGGAGATCAAGAAGACACCATTTGCTGAACTTTTGTTGGGTATTGTCGAAGCAAATCTGGATGAGGCCTACGTACGGAAGAGTGATACCGACGTTTTAAAGTTGGTAAAGCAGTATGAGGGGACAAGTGGGAGGTTTAAATTGGGTGGCAAGTTTGTGAGAATAACGGCGAAAGAGGTAACACTCATATTTGGAATACAATCCGGACCTACAAGGATTGTACTAAATCCAACTCCAAGGGTACCGAAATCAGACTTCGCTGATCGACTTTGCCCAGGTCCCAAAGGCCAAAGGATATTAACAATTCCGGTACTAAGGGAATTCTTTACCAAGGCTGTTAAAGGCAACACTTTGCCGGATGCGAAGGACTTGGCACGTGTCCTATGCCTTTTGTTAATAGGGACATTATTTTTTGCAAACACACAAGCGAGAGTTAGTTGGGGTTACTTAAAGTTTGTGGAATATTTGGATAATAGCACCACATACGATTGGTCAACATTCATCACCGAAGATGTCATCCAAGAACTAAACAAAAGGGCTTCTTCCTTACCAACAAAAGTAGGAGGATGCGTAATGGGGCTTATGGTAACAATAACTTCCCACTTTTTAACTTTTATAGTTTTTCCAATTTTTTGTTTAAGTTTTAAACTAATTTGTGCCTTCTTTTGAAAACAGTATTGGCTATGTGAGCATGTGTCTATAATTAAACAAGGAGATCCACAAATCATACCAAGGTTCATCAAGTGGAGGCTTGGTGACCTAACCAAGGCATTACGTACAAACAACTTGGACTCTCTTGATCCGCAATTGGTAAATATTAGATAGAGTTATGTGTTTTTTTAAGGAACATAGATGATCAATTATAAAACAGTTTTGGTGCTGCATGTGATTTATAAACATCATTGTTTATGGTATTTTTTGAAGGTATTATCCTCAGAGTTGCAGCCATACGACAAGGAGGAAGAGTTGTATCGGTTTTCCAAAGTACCCGAACACGATGCTGATGTCAAGGCCAGTAAGTTGAAGACAGCAGTTGACAAGTCGGTCGACGAGGTCGTGGAGGATACAAGTGATGAGGATACGGATGATAAGTAGGATGAAGTGGTAACCCTCCAAGGTATAATCAGAAAGTTGACCGAAGAAAATGTGGAAAAGGATCGGATAATTTCTGTTCTTCAGAAGGAAAATGTGGACAAAAATTCCACAATTTCTGAACTCAGGAGAAGAATTGCGAATCATCCACAAAACACAACAGCTGGTTTAGGATTCGAAGGCATTTTCGCACAGTTTGACAAAGACCACCTTGAACACGTAAACATAACTTTACAGACAGAGATTGGTGGCATGATCATAGATAAAGACATTGTTGAAGAAAAACTGGAAGTCGCCGGAGATATCATTGATGATTTTGTGACACACAATGTTACACAAATGTACCAGGTACCTCATATATATTAGGTTATATATAAATGGTTTTTTATAATCATGTATATTAGGTTATATATGTATGCTTATATATGTAGGCAGAAAGTTAACAATTATAAGTGATGATTGTTTTTTGAAAACAGACAGTTCAAAATGTGGGTCAGAAAGAATCCAATGCTACAAAAGAGGAAGAAGAAGAAGAAGAAGAAGACGAAGAAGAAGAAGAAGAAGAAGAAGAAGAAGAAGAAGAAGAAGAAAAAGAAGATGGGGGGTTTGAAATTGTCCAGGATGAGGGTGGGCCAGAGAAAATAATGGTGCCAGATGCAAAAGTGGACAGTACGACCGTAGAGGCATACACGAGTATACTAGGATGCAACACACCTAAAAAAAAAAGGGGAAGAAACAAAATAAAAGTGAAATCATCGTCTCTGACCAGAGGAGTCAAAAAAACTTTAACCAGAGTTGAGAAGCGATCAGATGATTATGTCTACGTTGAATTGAAAAAGGGGGTAAAGAATATACCGAAACAAAAGTGGAATCCACGTGAAGCACCGTTGATGCACTTGCTCCCGAATAACGATGCGAACCTATTGCAACAAATTGTTGATTGTTCTGAGGCTGATATCACGTAAGTAAAAATACTAAACTAATACAACCTCATATGGAAAGATTGCATAACATGATATTTGCTGCTGTTTTTAACATGATCTATGAGACGAATCTTTTTTGGTACAAATTTTTTTGCGCATCACAAGATCTCAAGTACATTTTTTCTTATAGTTTATTGGTACACATGTGTGATAACAGTTGTACTGTCTGGACCAATGATGTGACGAGAGAAGTTGTACCTCTGGAAGACATAATGAAACTCATGCAAGGAGGGGACGTCTCAAACTGGGTATGGAAATCATATCTTATATCATACTGCAAATACATATCAAAACTGGGTATTGGTCGATTCTGTTCTTAAATATGGAAACTAATGCAGATGATCGACGGTCTCGCTCGTATGTTAACAATCCAACTGGATAAAGATAACCTTAACCATGGTAACGTTGCATATTTTCCATGTACAATCTGGGTAAGCAACATCTACTTTACTTCGTAAATGCCTGCTTATTTAAGGTTATATATGATTATCTGTCTAATATTTTTGGCTGTAATTCTGCTGCTGCTGTAGTTCTGTTAGTCCAATTATGTTATTCCAATTGTTGCAAAAATTTTGGTACTAAAATCTAATTGAGAAGGGTTGCAACTGCTACTGCTCCTGTTTATTACTACTTTTCTGTATTGGCTACTGTTTTTAAGTAAAAATGGTGTCTTATACGATTGGAATCTGATATTTTGTACAGCTCTGTATCAGAATGTCACCTGATTTACTTTGTATATATGGTTATATAAACGTTGTTGGAATTAAGATGCTGCTGCTGTTCTATTGTGTGCATCAGATGTAATGTTATGTTTTCCTTTGCACACAAATGTTCTGTTGTTTTATACATCTTAACTCAGTTGAACTTCATAATCTTACTTAATCATAAAGTACATTAACGTCATAAAATACAACTGATAAAAACCAAACACAAGTTTTGCAATGACGTGTCAGTAACATAACTTTTCATTTACGAAGCATCCCTTTAAATTACATGATATTTGCATTGCACTCATATTAACTCTAGTAAGTTATTGCTGTACGTTTTTTTTTGGAATTACATGCATGATTATCTATCTACTGTCCTTATAAGATTTTCCAATGCATCAGACTATACTGCACAACGACAAAAGCGACATGAGAACAGTTCTGCTAGACGCAAAGCTTCATCGTGTGTTTGAGAACGTCCGGCAACATGGGTCTAAATACTATCGGTACTTGGTATTCCCTATGAATGGCAGCGGGAACAAACCGCTAAGATTTACACCGTACCATTGGACCATTCTGTTATTTGATGTTAGGAAAAAGAACTGGATGCACTACAATTCGTTGAAGAAGAGAGACGACAGTGATCCAATTCTGAAAGACGCTACCGTTGTGGTACACTTACCAATACCATATACAAATACTCATACTCTCAATCACGAACAATATCAACACCACTAATGTTGTGCTTTCCAAATGTAGAAAAAATACGTGGAGAATTACATGAATGCCAGGCATGCTGAGCTGAATAACCAAAGTACCGATACGGAAGTTCTATTTGAAGACCAAAAGTTCGATGCTCCAATATGCTCACCTAAAAATGCTCCACAACAACTAAATACATCGTAAGCTTCAAAACTCCTACATACAGCAGTTTGTCAAGAACTCAAAATAAACTTATCATATTTATTTGCCTCGAAACTATGCAGGGTTGATTGTGGGGTTATCGTATGCATGCTCATGGAACTAGTGGCGCACCTTGAGCCAATCCCAAAAACATTGCCGAAATCTGAAATTGATCAGTTCAGATCTAGTTTAGTCTCTCGATTTTTGAACGATGAAGGTAGAAGCTGGACAATAAAGAAATGGGAAGCAAGACGGATGGGGAAGGGATAGCAATGACCAATCAAGAGATGGATAGTGAGCTGATGATGAGATTGTTTGTGTAAAGATAGAAGAAAGATTGAACTTACATGGTACTAAACTCTTGGATGGTTCATTCCAAACGAAGTTTGACTTGACCACTGACTTGTAAACAAAATCCTACCTTATATGGTTCATTCCGAACAAACTTTTTTGGGCTGTAATAATGCTGCTGCTGTAGTTATGTTAGTACAGTTATGTTTGTACAGCTGTTGATGATGTTTTGGTACAGTTTAATATAATTGAGAAGGGTTGCAGCTGCTAATGCTCCTGTTTATTAATAGTCTGCTCATGCTCCTGTTTATTACTAGCCTTTGTAATGATTCTGTTTTGATTCTGTTATGCTGTCCAATTTAACCACATCTGAAGTTCCAAAGGCTTTTGTAACAGAATGTGTAAAGCGGAATGTATAAAGCTCTGCTGTTATGCTGTCCAAGTCATGCTGTAATGCTATTAACAGAATGTGTAATCTGATTTTGCAATCTGGTTTGTCAAAAAAAAGGATATATCTCCATACAACTGATGAAGACTAACCACCAGTAAACCAAATAATGAGCCAAATAATGTTGTCAAGTTTTGCAATGAATTGTCAGGAACGTAACTTTTCATGTACAAAACACCCCTTTACACCTTGGTAATGATTTAGTTATCAAAAAAATTGACAACATTACGAACATATATGGTCATATAATTGAGTATGACATACGTAACTTTAAAAGAAACCATACATAATGTTATATAACGTTATATAACTATAATAACGTTAAATACAGTGTACCTGAACAGAAGAACAAACTGTGCAAAACTCATGTATACAAAATATTAAAATCTTTATTTATCCATAATCCAAGCGAAACAACTTCAATATTTAAACATGAATAAGGAAAAAAAAAAAACTAAAACCCCCCCAACTTTATTCTATTCTTCATCATAATCTCTCCTTTATTCTCATATTTGAATCCTTGCCTCATATCTCGCTTGGCTCTTTGCATGTTCTTCGGTTGTGCTTTGAAGCCTTGTGGCACCTCCCACATTTATTTGGCCTAATATATGAATCTTCACCCCTTGAACGTATGCGTTTAACTTTGGGCCTACCTGCTGGCCGCCTGTTCCGTAGAGGGTTTATAACTCGTTCACCTCCATTTGTAAAATCAGGAATGTCACTCTCTACAACTGGATATATGGGTTCTTCGTATGTACGACGATACGCATCGACAAGGTATAACGGATCCATGTGGTCCACCAAAGTTCCTTCCCCTCCGCAAGCTTTTATAATAACCGTTGCAGCATGCCTACAAATGAAACCGGTAGACTGCCATTCACCACAAGAGCACGTCCTTTCCTCAACAGACACTACCTTAGGGGGAAAACAACGCACCTCGTACAAACCACCCTTCGACATAATGATCCTTCACGACCTTCCTTTCTTGATAAATCGAGCTAACTTCTTATCCATATTCGGACAAATAACTGAATTCCATTTCATCGACTTTACTCTCCTATCTGCCATTTGCTTCATAATTTTGCGATGAAGTTCATCAACTAAATAAAAAACAGGCATTTTTCGAGCTTTAAGAATCCAATTGTTAAACGACTCCACAGCACTAGAGCTCATCTCACCGTACTGTTGACCTTTAAAATACGCGTTACTCCAATGCTCTTTAGGGACACTCGCAATAAAGGTCCTAACTTTATCCCCACCAAATTGGTAAAAATCTTCCTCCGCAGCTTTGTAAACCGACACCGATGAAGCATATGCACATTTGTTGAACAATTCTACGAGCCTGTTCCGAAAACCTTTCCTAAACCGACCAGGAAAGTTATCCTACAAGTTAAACTGTAGGTGATAAAGACAATATGCATGATGACAACCAGGAAACATAACAGGAATGTTGTTGACAAGACCTGCGTTACGATCAGTAATAAAGGTAACAGGACGAGTGGACAATGTACTCCTCAAAAGGCCAAGAAACCAAGACCAATTAGCATCATTTTCAGCGTCACAAATTGCATAAGGTATAGGGAATAAACCTGCACATGAATGATAAACGTATAACGTTATATGCGAACCTCTTTCATGTGTAGCTTCACATAATAGAACATACAATGTTATATATTAAAAAATGTACAAATGAAATATAATATATAAGGATATAACATAAACAACGAACACAAACATACATTGATTTGCATCTTTCCCTGTTGCGGCAAGGAGTGTTCCTTTGAATCTACCTTTCAAATGGGTGGCATCAAGACACAAAAAAGGCCGACAATAATTGAAACCCTTGATACAAGCATCAAACGACACAAATAGCCGTGAAAACTCTTTGGTTACAGGATCAGATTCTAGCCTCAATACGCTCCCCGGATTCGTAGCCCTTGCAGCTTCAACATACCACCGAAGCCTATCGAATGGACCTTCATAATCTCCATACAATTCCCCCATTGCCTTCTCCACACCTAACCAAGCATTATGATAGCACAAATCAAGACCATACTTGTCTGTAAACCAATCCTGCATGTCGATTGGAGAAGTCTTGGGTTTTTTCTCAACAATCCCTGCTATCTCATTCGCAACCAGACGGGATGACACACGCTTATGTTTATTGGTTCGGTATGTTGACCCACAATTATGCTCATTATGACACTTCTTAATATGAAATGCACCATTGGTCCTATTTAAAATAGCATGCACCTTCCATTCACACCCTGTAATAACACAAACAACCGTAACCCTAAGTAAATCATTTTTCACGAAACGATACATGAAGCCATTCTCAATCGCGTATTTAGCCAACACAGCCCTGAACTCCTTCACACCTTTGGGAAACTCTTGTCCGACACCCTCTATCAAATTAGCCCAAGCTTCAGTCAAATACCTAGTCTCCGTATGTTTACAATACTTTTCTGCGGGGTCCATTCCATCCACATATTCTACCTCATCATCAACAACTTCATTAACATCATCCATTTCATCAATAGTACTACCAACAATTAACCGGCTACTAGGTTCATTCTCGTCAACCTTTGCATTTATGCGATCACAATTACTAAGCAAAAAAATCATGTTCTCAAAATCAGATTCATTCTGAAGAACACAAAAACCATCCTCATAAGCCTATGAAACAGAAAACCTCCCTACCGACAGATTCTTCCACCTATTACAAATGCTGCTTAAGACATCCTTCAACCTACCACCACCCGATAACCTCACCGGAAAAATCTCCAACCCATACTTACAAATAAACATGACTGTTGAATCCATAACAACTGCACATGTAACAATACACAACAAAAACAAAAACCGATAAATAATGTTATATATCAAAAAGATGACAAAGTTTCAAACATATATGGTCATATATTTGCGTATGTCATAAGTAATTCGTCACTCTATATACAATGTCATATAACATTATATAATACCAATAACGTTATATCAGTTTCAAAAACGTTGTATAAGAACACTAACGTTATATGCATAGTATCTGGAAAGGATAATATAGAAAGTTATATAACGTTATATAAGTAAAACGTTGTTATACTTATATACACTTATATAACGTTGTATATAGAGACAGAGAGTGAGAGAGAGACGAGAGAAATAGAGAGAGACAGAGACCATAGTGAGAATGAGAGAGATACCCAAGAGAGAGAGATTGCCGACACCATCAACAGAGAGATACGATAGAGATAGAGAGAGAGTGAAAGAGATACCCGAGATGGAGGGAGGCGATACTGCTTGGATCAACACAGGGAGACGACAGACGATCACCGGAGAAAATTTATGCGAGATCAATCGATTTTTGCGAGACTCCTCTTTGTTAGACTACTTTCAGCGTAACCGTTATTTCCCGAGATCTTTGCGTGAGTGATTTCAAACGTAAGATAATGGGGTAAACGGAAGAGATTTGAATTGGAGGGTAAATTTGTAAGGCATTATATCCCTTTTAAAATGTAGTGGACTTTATGCCTTATCAAATACATATTAGTGGACTTAGTGGGTTACAAATTTGATCAGTGGACCTAATGGGTTAAAAGTAGGCTATAGTGGACCATAGGCCAATTTTTTATTAAAAATAGGCATAATGCTGAATGATATAGATCATTAACAAACTCACAAAACATATGTGGTATACATAACCGAGAGACATTTGTTCACGATTTCGCACAATTTCGGCAATTAATGGTTGAGATGTACTTTTCAATTTTGACCGGTAAAAATTAATTTTTACAGGTCAAATTGGTTTTCAATTTGGACTCGAGCGATTGAGCGCCAAAAATCTTATTTACGGTAAGCGCAGTAAAGAAGTTTTTCCATGTTCAAAATGATACTGTACTAATTAAAAACCTATGTAATCTTGATCCGCGTTGTCCATCACTATCTTCATCGTTTGTCTTTATCATGGATGTAGCTAGACAAATATTTTATTTTCAGTTGCCGTAAATTTTTGTTCGTTATTTATTGAAGTTCTTGCTCTTCCAAATAAAAAATAAAAAATTTCTTATGATTTAATACTTTTGACGTTAAATTACTTGCAACGTTGGTGAGAATGACATATGTTTTATTTCGTGTATTATTGCATTATTTGCATGTAAGACTAAATTCTGTAATTAGTTTTCATGGCCCATATGTTTTAAGTATGGCACATACGAATAATGGGTCCAATGAGATTCTCCATATCTTTAAGCCTAAGAATTTATTCTATTGGTCAAATGGAGAAGTTGTTTCCTAAATACGCTATACTTTAATGGGAAGTTAGTATCAATGATTAATAAGAAAATCGGTCCTCTCTCTGCCTATAAAAGAGCGTCTAGGATTCGATCAATATAACTTCATTTATGTCAAAAATGATATCGATCACCCAATCCCGTTTGACATGTCTTAGGAACACACTTATATTAGGAAAATAAAATATTTGAACGCCATACATCATGTGATTGTACGTTGTACAAGCGTTTAATTATTTAGTTTTGTAAAGTGTTAGTATTGTGGTATCCAATTTATCAATCATGTTGTAACACACCCATCATAGCTATCATTTAAGATGGTGTGGCTTTCCTTAAACTGAATTTGATTATTCTTCCTCAAAATGTAAACTTCGTGTGCATGGTTACAATGGACGTGTAATTTAGAAATCCAAATAATAAATATGTACACTTCAATAAAAAAAATAAGTTTAATCAAAAGAAATATTCAACCAATAAATGCGTTTTATGTAGTAGCACGCGCATAACTACATTATATGGTGCAAGCAAAGCGCATTAAAAAAAAAGGCACATTTGTAAAGTGATTTAATCTGTCCTTATTCACACTAAATCAAACAGGAAAAAGAATTTCGATACGGCTTCTCTTGTATCGTTTCTTCAAAAGGTAGCACCACTGTTATTTGTTACCACTCTTCAAAATTTTAAAATAATGAGTGGAGAGAAATTGAGAGATAAAAGAGGAAATTATCAAAAACAATACTGACAGAGAGGCAATGGTTCTGGGAACCCAAGTGAAAACAAATTATTACTAGTACTTCTTTCCTTCTTTCTATCTCTCCCTTTACTACCCAAAACACTTCCTTAAAATTTTTACCAAACAAAAATTACTATGTTTGGTTTACATTTTAAAAAGTTATTTTTAAATATTGAGTGATAATGTGTGGAAAAAAATAGAAAGAAAAATTTATTGATAACTGTGCTGAAAATTAAAAATTACTCTAAAAAAATTAAACCAATCAGAGTGAGTCTTTGAGGCCGTTTATATTTTTCTTCCATGAGAGGGACGCGATTGTTGACGGAGAATAACAAAAGTAAAAGTATCGTCATGGTCATGTGCCACGTGTACCATTTGCTCTGACTGTTGTGTCTTTTTTAAACTTTTGGGATCAAAAGAGTTCAAGAAGACAAAATCAATAGTGAACTTGGAGTCCAAAGCGTTTTCAGGAATAACAATGGTAGAAAACGACATCCCAGTACTCCTCGAAGAAGGATTGTTCAATAGGCTCGTCCGAGTCCGATTCCAATTCTCCACTGTTCCGAAGCACAACCATTGGCACAATAACCAAATTCAAACCAATAGAAAAACACAGGGGATTGAGACAATATTTCGCGCCAACAATCAAAAGCAGAAACAAGAAGATGGAACTGAAATTGGTTGCAAACCCAAGTGAAAAATGAGGCGGAACAAGATAACCCAGATCCTAATTTGGTGAGAAAAACACGAGCGAATTCTTCGAATCAGGGCTTTACAAAAAGAAACTGAACAGGACACAATTTCAGTTCAATGGAGGGATGGATGGATGGATGGAGAGATGAGGAGAAGGGAGAATCCAAATGGTAATTAATTGTTCATCCTGCAAGTCCAACACCCCTTTTTATTGATGGATTTGGTGAGGAATTCCGAAATGAAACGAACTGAGGATTCACACTTGAAGGTGGGATCAGGAGTTGATCAACTGCTTGGATTCCTCTCCGTCGACCACATATTCCTATCCGTGGGGGCCCACAAATTTCCCGTATTTTCCTCCGTCGGCCACATATTTGGGTGTGTGGGGCCCCACAAGTTTCCCTCCGTCGCCACTGTCTTTCCCTTTGTATTCGCCGGCATTGCCGTCGCCACCATCCTCATCCACTTCTAGTCGTTTGCGTGTACGGACTGCACTTGATTTGTTTCGTCATTTCCGAAATCAACAGCACTTTGACGTCGTTGACCTGCCCGTCCTTTTTGTGGAATACCTAATTGAGGACAGGGGCGGTGAGTTGAACTCAACCCGTCCTTTTTGTGGAATACCTAATTGAGGACAGGGGCGGTGAGTTGAATGTGATCAACGGGTTGGAAGGCGGTGCGCTGAATGTGATCAACCAATTGGAAAAGCTTGCGTTGAAGGACTCATTTGATTGGTTGTCGTTCGATGAGATCAACTACTTGGAACACCAACACGAGGACATCGTTGACCAGCTGGTCATAGACTACGCGGGAGTGGATCATAGTGTAATTGGGTACAGGGGCGATAAGTTGGATTTGTTCTCAGTAGCGGAAGTTTTGACGATTAACGGGGTGGAATACAGGAAACGTCAGGCCTCGTCTACGACTCCGGAATCCTCGGTTGTATTTGTGGAGAAGCTCTCCGTAAGAGTGTGGCTGGGATCCCGCGGCCAATTGGTGGCCGATATTCGTTATGGGTGGAATTGGCTCAACCTCGGCACCTTCAGAACTGCCGAGGGCGCCCCCTTAGCCGCTGAATCTTTTAAAAGGTGGAGGGGAGGGAAGGATCTTTTCGATTACCCTCAACCCTTCCTAATTGAAAACGGATCACAACCGCTGCAGTTGCCACCGACGGCACCAAAAGAGAACCAAGATGGTGGAATTGGTTGTGAGTAGGGGTGTTAAATGGGCGAGTTTGGGTCAAAATGGACAATTTATAAGTGGGTTGGGTCTTTAATGGGTCATTGACCCATTTAGACTCATTAATTATGAGTTCAATTACCCATACACAACCCGACCCATTTATTTAAAATCAAACCCGACCCGCCCACCAACCCAATTATCCACCACCACCACAACGCCGCCGCCGCCACCACCACCACCACGACGGCCACCGCCACCCTCACCACCCGCACCACCACGCCGCCACCACTACCACGGCCACCGCCGCCACCACCACCGCGCCACCACCGCGCCGCCGCCGCCACCACCACCACAACCGCCGCCGCCACACGGGCTCGGATCATCGTTAATTATGACCTTCATACTTGTAGTTGAGCTTGATTCTGGGCAACATTCAAGTCTTTGTTAAAGCTAAACAAATTCAGCAATGGAGAAAGAAAGCAATTTGTTCTTTCACTGATTTCGAGTTCTGCGATTTACATAGAACCGATTCGAGCTCCAAAAAACGGCTTCAATATGATAATTTGGTCCTACAATTTGCAATTGAACCTTGAAATCGCCATTACTCGAACTGGACCAAGATTGGAATTAGGATTTGCTCCTAAACGTCGAATTAGGTTTATTCAGCGCTCAAGCTTAAGAAGGGCTTTAATGGCGGAGGCTACTGGTGTTTTGGAAGTGAAACATCGGGACGAAGGTTATTTTTAAATTTCGAATTTGGTAAAGGGATGAAAATTTTTCATGGGTTACTTTCATGCCCATTGGGTTTTTTAAATTGACCCAATTGATACCCAATTAAGACCCAACTAATAATTGGTTAGTTGGGTTTGGATCCATTCTTACCCAATTAATAAATGGGTTGGGTTGGGTCTATTTTTTAGTTGATGGTTCTGGATTTGTTAATGGGTCTGGGTTCAATTTGTCACCCCTAGTTGTGAGGGTACAGGAGATTGTGCAATGGCAGATCAAGCTCAGTTTAATTCCAGGTGTTTGGAAAAAAGGAAAACAAAGGAAAAGTACCCGGGGGAGGAGAGAAGAAACAAAAAAGTACATGTAGTTAGAATTGCAATTCCTTTGGATGATATCTTACAAACTAAGGGAATGTGCCTTAAAGATGCTGCAAATTATCTCAAAGGTACACATACTCCTTCAATAAATGAAAATCTCAATTTTGTTCGTGTTTTTTTTCCCCAACTACTCTATCCGTCCCATAATGTTTGTCTGATCCGCAAAATGATAACGCAAAATAATACAATTTTTGCGAGAAAAAAATTCACTAGAGATTGATGAGTTCTTTAAATTTATGAAAAAAAATTGAATTTTTTCTTGAAAGAAATGCATTATTTTTTAGTCATCGTTTTGCAGACTGGACGAACATGTTGGGACGGAGGGAGTAGTTCGGTTAGACTTAGAAAGGCGTACAAAATGCTTCAAACTCCTAGATGTGTAGGACTTGGGAAAATGTTGATATCACCTCTGCAAGCAGGGAGACATGTTGGAGAATAGAACTCATGATCTTGGTCATGGCCCTTTATGTACTTTTACAAACAAATTATAGATTAAGTAGATAAATTACATTTCAAAAATAATACAAATACTTAAAAAATAATAGAGCAATACAAGGTTTCAATAGCATCACTTAAATATCACTATTCTCCAAAAACATGAACATTATGAGATTTTAAAAGCATCATTTAAATATCACTCTTCTCGTTTAGCAGTAAAAGTATTACTTATGCCCGCATAATAAAATTAACGAACGTCCCTTCATATTTCAAAATATTTTCTTGCTTCACATAGTATATCTTCAAGCATTCATCATCTAAATAATATAATTTGTAGAGAACCAAAGATTATGTGATCTTTGGCGCATTTCTGCTAGTAGTTTGCTAGATAGCCTAGATTGATTCTTGTAGTTTAATTTGTAGTAGGTTCTCTTTGTAAAGTTGTTTGTATTAGGGGTTCTCCCTTGAGATTCTTATTTGGTTGGCTATAAAACGCATCATTTACCACACACACACACACACACACACAGATATATATATATATATATATATATATATATATAATTTGTTCCCATTAAATGGAAAACAAAAACAAAAAACCCAAAACATTCATCATGTGCAGTGACAATTTTAGGAATTATTTTCTTTAATAGAGTCATTCGTGAATTCAAAGTTCAATTGCTTTGCAACATATAATTCTACATAAATCAACAAATAATCTTTTTTCCAAAAAAAAAAATAGAACTATAGATATGCATTTAGATTCGTATATATTATGTGGTAAATTCATAGGACTATAGAAGTATTCTCTCCCATTCAAAACTATAATAAGCGCCAACTTTTAATTAAGTGAAATCCTATTTCAATACATACAACTCAGAAGAATATAATTGTTGTCAATTTAGGTAGTACCATAAACTTTTTCAATCATAGTTTTCTCCGACTAAAACCTATGAACCCTTTTAGTTTCTAACATGTTCTGCATGGGAGATCGAAGAACTCAATGTGAATGTGGTGATATTCTCTGAATGCAATTCCTTTTTACTCAAACATATTTTTTGTGGCTCTTGAAATTGGAAATGTGGTTGGAGTTGCTTCGGTAGAAAAATATTGAGCTTTGCAATTCTTTCTTATTTTAGTTAGCATCAGTAAACTGGAGAGTTCTTGTCGGGAGTATGGAATCTCCAAATGGCCCCCTCGCAATAAACACAAATTTATCCGGCAATCCCTCCCCCAAGAAACTCCCACGGTTGTCGATCAAATGCGAATCCCACAGCTGACTTCTCATACTGTGCCTTCTAATCAAGCCTTGACGGCTACCATTGACACAAATAGTGTTGTTGAAAAGGAAATTCCACCGCCGCAGTTTTTGCCTACAGCTCAACAAGGAAACTTTGATGCGGGTTTTGGCAACGATGAAGCTGAGACAATTGGAGTGGGGGCTGAGGGAACATGGGAGGCTGTAATCAAAGAGGCCCAATTGAATTTAGGGGGTTTTGGCAACAATGAAGTTGAGACAATTGGGGTGGGTATTGAGGGAACATGGGAGGCTGTAATGGAAGAGGCCCAATTGAATTCAGGGTGTTTGGGAAAAAAAGGGAAAAGGAAGGTAAATACCCTAGGAGGAGAGAGAGGTAACAATAGAACTACTGGAGTTAGAATTGCAATTCTAAAGGAAGATATCTTACAAACTAAGGGAATGCGTCTTATAGATGCTGCGAAGCATCTCGAAGGTATGCATAAATATAGTTCTTCAACAAATGAAAATCTCAATCTGGTTGATAGTATCTTGCTTGTTGTTTCCAACAAGATAGATTTTTCTCTCAAAAAAAAAAAAAAACACTTCAGAATCTGTCTTGCTTCGACCATTCTCTCTGTATGGCAGCATCAAAATGGAGACCTCAATTTGAGTTTCCATATTTGAAGACTCAACTCAAAAATGGATACTTTAGTAACTAAAAATATGTTCAATTCGTAGAGGATGTATATGAATTTTAGTAAATTTTGGTGCCTTTTAATTGATCTCATTTTAAAAAAGGGGTTTGTGTCGAGCATCTAATGCGATTTGTAAGTGGTATAAATGACTCAAAAGTTATGATATCTAAACTTAAAGGTAACTGTCTTTCAAAACTAGGACCGGCTCATAGTCAAATGGTTTGGATTGGTCCGATTCATCGTTTTCATGGATATGTTTGGTTCTTGAAACATTAAATCCTCATGACTTGGTTCGATTTTTAGTTTAGTACAAAACTGAACTAAGACGAGCCATGTTCACCACTGAAATGGAGATTCAATCTCCATTTACGTAAGAAATGTGTATAACCTTTTTTTGAACGGCTTTTTTCTTTCTTTAACGACAGAAATGTGTATAACCTAGTCTATGTTCATCTAAGCTATCAAAAAGAATAGGTAACACTACAGCAGTATAGTAATTACTTTCTTTTTGGATCTAGTGTACCAATTAGTTTGAAAATTATATCAATATCCTATACATATTCAACAAGGGAATTTGATTTTCGCAAAGAAAGTATTGGATCTTTAAAAGGTAGAGACTACAGATGGACTTGGAATTTGTGGTTCAACTTAAAGCGTGTGAATAGTTGTATGATTTAATTGTACTTTTTGAAACAAGAGTTAAAATTTTGAAGTCGAGTTACTCACGTAGAAGAATTTTGAGCTTCTTGATTCATATTTTTTGCAGTTAGCAAATCTACGCTTAAGCGAATCTGTCGAGACTATGGTATCGATAGATGGCCACCTCGCAAGGAACAAGAACTTATCAGTCAATCTCGCCCCAACAAATCTCCCGCGGTTGTTGATCAAGAGCAAATCCCACAATTGAATCCTGATACGTTGCTGCCTTCTAATCAAGTCCCGGCTACTAGTGATACATATAGTGTGAAGGTAAAGGTAAGGTGTGAAGAAGGAACCATAATGTTTCGGTTGTCTAGTCCATGGCGAAAGGTAGAGCTGGAACAACAAGTGAAAAAGAGGCTGTCGTTCGAGCCAACTTTAATCTTGGTACTGGAGCATTTACCCTTCTTAATTTTACTTTAGAAGTGTTTGGTTATGCAGTCAAACTGTTCAGACGTCTCCAAATCTATTGCATCGGAGAAGTGCATTTACAGATTATCCAATATTAGCTTGATATTGGAGTTGTTGTTGCTGTAGTTTGAAAATTTAGTGCTTCATATGATATGTTTTTTCCTATTGTAGACACCCCATTCTGGACTGTCCAGATAACGTTATTTGTCGATCTTTTACTTCCCCAATGATGATTATAGTCGAAAACAGATCGAGGACAAAGGTGTGTGAGCCTTGACCATCCCAAACCCCTTTCAAACCCAGTTCCAAACCCTTCAAACCAGAGCCAAACGGCCCCAGCAAAACCCAACTGGCTTGCGCCAGTACCTGGGTGACGTACGCCAGTAAGCTGCCACGTGTCAGTCATCGGCCATGGGCCTAGCTTTTACTGGCGCACGCCAGTTACAAAGTGGCGCACGCCAGTCAAACCCAGTCAAATCAACTTTATTCAGCCACTTGGGCGGGACTTTTGTGCCACCCTGACGTCGGCTACAGTGTGCCTGATGATTGCTTTCGGCAGGGGCGTCCCCTCTCTCTCCTACACCCCCCATCAAGCCTAGTCCCATGCATTTAATGCATGGAAGGCTCAAGCCTCTTCCAACCAGCCAAACAGCCCTTTGGCCTTAACTGATCTCAGTCCATTCCCCCTATAAATACCCCCCTTGCATTCATTTGCAAGGGGTTAGCCACATTAAGGAAGTATCATCTCTCTTCTTCTCCTTTCTTCAAGCTTTCTATCTCCTTTCATCCATTGAAAGAGAAGGGAAGGCCATACATCCCCACACCTCCTGCTGGAACCCAGTCACCATATAAGCCACCATCTTCAACCCTTGAGTCCAAAACCACCTCCAAAACTCAATACAAAGAGGTATACCACCTTTGTGTTCTCTTCTGTTTTTATCTCCTGAGGGGGGTCAGTAAGGCCCAGGCTAGTAGATAATACTAGTCCTGGCCTTAAACTGATAAAATACAGCAATCGTAGGTGACGATATATGGCGCACGCCAGTTCCTAGAGGCCGTACGCCAGTCATGGCAGGACGAGCACAACTGGCGTGGGGATCATGGATCGTCATTCCTTCTGTTTTATCTTTCAGTCAGTCACCTTTGCACGCTAAATAACCAGTTTACTGCTTTCCATATTTAGAACTGTTTAGCGGTGGCATCCTATCATGTTCATTTATGTCATATAAAGGCTTCTGGGATCCTTCTGGTCATGTTCCAGAACCCAGATGATGCAAAGCCAAACACTGGAATCAAAAGGCAAAAGTGGCGTATGACAGTCATTGACTGGCGTACGGCAGTAGGTTTCTGGGTCCAGTGGCTGGCCCTTGCATCTGAGCATAATCTAGGCCTATCTTTTGTCCCCACACTGTTTTGGGGTGTTCTGCTTTCTTTTATGGCCTAAAGCCACTCTTTCTGTCTGTATTTGTGTATATCCTGCTATATTAAACTGCGTGGTTTGCCCTGGGTGTGCGCTGGTCCTTTTCCAGAGCCCAGAGGGTTGCAAACAAGAACTGAGAGGTCCAACAAGTGGAGTACGCCAGTCCCTTTGTGGCGTGCGCAAGTTGTATCACCATGCAGTGGCTTGACCAGTGCATGCTGGTAGAATCTGCTCACGTCACCTTGTGACAGCGTACTGCAGTTTGCTCAGGATGATCAGTGCTTGTTCTCAATCTATACTTAGCATTGCAATCAAACCATCCATAAACATTTTGTCACATAAACTGCAATTTGTTACCGTTTTCATCCCCATTAACTGCTCCCCCGCCCTAACTGGCTAAATAATGGTAAAATGAGAGAAAAATGCAAAGGTTTTCATAAAATGCCCGAGTAGAGACCGATCTCCGGATTGGGCGAGAGGGGGTGCCATAAAACCCTTCCCCTCTCGTAACCTGGCTCCCGAACCTCAGATATCGAAGGTGACGACGGACTGGTCTACGCCTTTTCAAAATCAAACAAACGTGGCAAACGTTTTCGAGTTCGGTTCCTTGGGCATTTCACCGCTAAAACCCGAGTGGCGACTCTGAATCGAGGCGTTTCGCCGCGCGTTTTCCAAAGAGGGCCGCGCCCAGTCTTATTTCAAAACCCGGGAAACCGAGCGATTTTCGGGGCGCGTGCCCACACCTATGTTCTCCGGTTATGGGTTTTCGATTATTCAGTTTTGTTGAGCTTGGTTTGTGATGAAGAATGGTAAGGGAAAAAGGGAGAAGGAACAACAATGCTGGAGATACTTTGTTTTATAATAGAATTCTCCATGCTCACGTAGTTCGTGGATCTCATCATAACACTTGATGTGATCGAAAAGTTATTTGAGTATGGAGTATATTTTCAACCTTGTTCGGGTGGGAAACCACACACGGATCGCAACTTAATAACGAAAAGGTCAACTTAATAACAAAAAGGTAAACAAGACGCAGAAACTAAAATCAACTCTAACAAAAACTTCACTCTATACAACTAACTTCACCTATCCAGATGCTCGAAATAGCACATCTCAAAAGAATAACGAAGTTACGGAAAATCTTTGTCTAATTCTAGGTCAGCTGAACTTTGTTCTTCTTCTCTTCCAAAAGAAAACAAAAAGTCTACACACCAGGAAACCAGCCCATGCCCCAACTCTGGATAGCCCAAAACGACGTCGTTTTGGGCGTCCCTTAAAAAAAAACAAAAAAACAAATTACTGAAATTTTGAATCGGCCTTTCTACAATCGCGCGAAACAGAACAGGGAGATATCAGAGGAGGAGGAGGAGCCCAACCACCAACCTCACCTCCACCACTTTCGTCCACCAACCTCACCACCACCACCACCGATGGCCACCAGCGTAACCTCCACTCCGACGACCATGAGTACCACCGGTGATCGACCCGTTGCGAAAACCGACGCACCCGCGACGTCAAATCCACCGCCAAGGTCTCTCTTTCTCCCTCTCTCATATTTATATATCTGTTGGTCCAAAATTCGATTTGGGTCCTGACTTCCAAAATTCGATTTGGGTCCTGACTTCCTAAATTCGATTTGGGTCCTGACTTCAGTGTTGAGGCAAGTGATGGAAGTAAAGGGTGGTTAACTCCTATCATGAATTGATAACCTATTGCTTATGAGGGTGGGGGTTTTATCCCTCTAAATAATGCAAAATGTTAGGGTAAATCTGTATTATGGTTCTAAATTTTGCCCCAGTTTATGGATTTGGTCCTTGTTCATTAATTACTTGAAGTCTTGAACATTTGAGTTCTCAACCTAGGATGCTTTTTAGCAACGTATATGGGATGAAGGATAGCTTAAGAGGACAAAGAATTTATGTTCATTCTATACTCTTTACCTAGTAGAAGGTCAATAACATGTTATCAGGGGAAAAAAAGGACTTGTGAACTGAAGACAAGACAAAAAAAGAAAGCACAGCTTTCATTGTCTCCTCTCTTTTTCATTCTTACTGAGCTAACTAGCATGGTAAAGTGTCAAGAAGTAAGTGGAACTGTTTGGAATTTGTCTTGGAAACGGTTTCTTGATTGACATTTGGAGCTACACTAACATGAATTGATTGTTCATATTTTCATTCTTACTGGATTGATATTGTGGTTTGCCAAGATAAGCTCATGTCATAATTTTGGGATAGTGGCTTTTACACTTGATATTTAGCATGCAATGATATTGCAGTTTGCCGAGATAAGCTCATGCCATAATATTTTTATTCTTGAACATGCAGGTTTTCGTTGCCATCACCAACATCTTTGATGTCGCCGGAGTCTGTTCCGTCGACAATGCCTCCTCGATCGTCAAATCAAGATGAGATAGATACTAATGAGGCAGAGGTATGGAGTGGACACAATGAAGATGACGAAGAGGTATTGAGTGGTTCTTTAGAAAAAGAGAGTGATGAGATAGGTACTAATGTGAATGGAAATGAGTCAACGAAAAATTTCGAAGTTACAGTTGAGCAACCGAAGGTGGGAATGATGTTCGACACACCAGATGAAGCTTATCTATATTACTCAAGATATGCTAAAGAAAATGGGTTTGGTGTGGCAAAAAAATGTCACAAAAAGGAAAGAGATGGAACCTTGAGGCATGTAACTTTGGAATGTAGTCGCGGTGGAAAGGCGAGGGTGAGAACAGCCAATCCGGTTAAACCAAGGCCACAAACAAAAACTGATTGTCCAGCTCGCCTTAATTTTGCTCTTTACCCGAATGGAAAGTGAAGGTTAAATCGGGTTGCCTTGGAGCACAATCGTGAACATAGCCCGGGAAAATCCAAGTTTTACAAAAGCAATAGGGTTCTTGACGAACATGTGAAAAGAAAGCTCATATTGAATGATAAAGCCGGAATTCCGTTGCACAAGACTTATGACTCACTTCAGATTCAAGCGGGGGGACATGATAACCTTGAATATAATCAAAAGGATTGCCGAAAATATTTAGATACTGAGCGACATAAATTACTTGTTGAAGGAGATGCTGAGGCGTGCATAGTTATTTCATGAAGATGAAAGCCGGTAATTCTGACTTCTTTTATGCCATGGATTTGGATGATGAAGGACGACTAAGGAATGTATTCTGGGCTGATGCAAGGAGTAAGGCAGCTTGTAAGGAGTTTGGTGATGTTGTGACATTTGACACAACGTACTTGGTAAACAAGTATGACATGCCTTTTGCTCCATTTGTAAGCATTAATCATCATGGTCAGTCGATATTATTGGGATGTGGGCTCATCTCTCATGAAGACACCAAGTCATTCTCGTGGTTATTCAAGACTTGAATGACATGCATGTGGGGTTGTGCTCCAAAAGCATCTATTTCTGATCAATGTATGGCCATGAAGAATGCTATAGAAGAAGTATTCCCTAACACCCGACACCGATGGTGCATATGGCACATCATGAAAAAGGTGCCAGAAAAGTTGGGAAAGTATGATGCGTGTAAATCAATTACACCTTCTTTCCACAATGTAGTTTACGATTCACTTACAAAAGATGAATTTGAGGATGCTTGGGAGGTGTTCATTAAAAAGTACAAGCTTGAAGATAATGAATGGTTACATGGGTTGTACTTAGAGTGGAATCGATGGGTGCTGGCTTTTGTGAAAGATGTATTTTGGGCGGGAATGTCATCCACACAAAGAAGTGAGAGTATGAATCATTATTTTGATGATTACATTAATTCGAAGATGACCTTGAAACAATTTGTAGAGCAATATGAGAACGCATTGGCAAAAAAGGTGGACAATGAAAAGAATGAAGATACGAAAAGTTCGCAATCTTACATCCCATGCATACTTGAAGATGAGTTGGAGAAGCAATTTCAAAGTGCTTACACGAATGCCAAGGTGAAAGAGTTTCAAAATGAATTTGTTGGGAAACTTAATTGCTCTTTGCATGAAACAAAAGCAAGTGATGTTTGGTCAGAGTATGAGGTAAAAGAGTGGGTTACATTCGGAGAAGACAAGAGGAAAAACGTGTGTCATTTACCGTCAATTTTAATGGTGAGACTAATGAAGCCAATTGTAATTGTCGACTGTTTGAGCTTAGAGGAATGGTGTGTAAACATCAACTGATGGTGTTCCATGATAGGGGAGTTCAACGAGTGCCTGAAAAGTATGTCTTCAGAAGATGGAGAAAAGATGTGAAAAGGGTCCACATTAAAGTTCGAATCAAGTACGATAACTTGTCATCGACAATTGAAGCACGTCGACATGACAACATGTGCAATCTCTTTAATGAGGTAGCCGATTTGGCGGAAGATAGTCAAGAGAAGTATGATAAGGTGACGACACAGTTATTTGAGCTAAAAAGAGAGTTGATTGAATCTTCGATTGTTTGTGAAAGTAATATGACTTCTGGTACTCCTAATAATTCATTTTCAATTGGAGATGAAAGTCTACCCTCTAAAGAGAGCATGAACATACTTGACCCGGTACAACTTCGTCGAAAAGGGAGACTGCCAACCAAAAGGAAGGAAGGCTTTGTTGAAAAAGTTGTTAAAAAGATAAGAGAAACACAAAAGAAGACATTGTCAAAGGAAAAATCTGAGGTATAAGTTCATGTAAAGTTTGAAATTATTTGTATTGCTAATTTCATGTTTTCTATTTAACTTTTTATACTTATGTTCCATGTAAACTATTTTTTAGGAGGTTGGGACACAAGAGAGGTTGGGACACAATAATTGTCAATTTCAGGAGGTTGGGACACAAGAGAGTGTGATCAATATTAATGTAATATTTTCTTTTTTTTTGTATAATTAATTTGTTTTTGCTCTACTTGTTTAATTTTTTATGTTTATGTTTCATGTTAAATTATTGGTGATGTTGTTGGGCAGAGTTACCCAAGCTACATGGGGCAGTTAATGTGGCCAAATATGATATCTCATAATACACGGCCAAATATGGCACAAGGCGGAAGCGTCCTCCCGGCACAAGGCGGAAGCGTCCTCCCATTTTCTCCAAGTTTATGCCCAACCGGAACAAGTTTTAACCAATTTATAAACAATTTTCCAAGTTCACAAAGCACCATGCCAAGTTTTACCGATACTCAAGTTTGGGGAAGAGGACAATCAAGTTTTTGGGGAGATCAACGTCAACGTTGGGAAGGAGCACCATCAAGTTTTATGGAAAGTCAAGGGCAAGGGTGGGGAGGAGCACAATAAAGTATTTTAGAAATGTTGAATGCAAATGATAACGGCGAATAGTAGAAGACTTGCTTATTGGTATAGGGAGTTTCTTGTATTTTGTTAGAAATTAATTTATGGTAATTCTCTCATTCATGTTTTGTGGTGAAGTGAAAATTATGTGGTGTTTCTATCATTTTGTTTAATGAAAAAGGTGTCACATTCAATGTTGGTAACAGTTGTGTATGCATTTCAGTTTTGAGTTTCAATGTTGGTAACAATTACTTCAAGAGTAGGTGCTGAAAATTGAGTTTCTAGAGTGTTGAAATTGAGTTTCAGTTTGGAGTTTCTAGACTAGTGGAATTTGAGTTTCTAGAATGTCCTTGTGTCGTGTCCGTTTTCGTGTCGGACACAATTCGTGTCCTAATTTTTGAAAAATAATGTGAAACATTGGTGACAGGTGGAATTTGATCCCAATAATAATGGAGAGTAGTTCACTTGGTTGTTCTATGGAAATGATGAATATGTATTGTTATTTTCATTGGTGATAACATTGATGAATCTGTAATAGTATTAGTATTACGACTGCTTTGTTGAACCTGTGAATGTTGCAAGGTTGCAATGTGTTGGATTATATTGGATGAATGCAATTTATATTAATCAAACGTATTGTGTCGTATCCGTATCGTATCCATATCCGTATCGTATCTTGAAAGATGTATTGTGTCGTATCCATATTTGAAATTGAGTTTCACTTTTAGTTTCTGGAGTGCTAGAAATTGAGTTTATGGAATGTCCTTGTTTCGTGTCCATTTCCGTATCGGACACGTGTCAGACACGGCTCCTTTTTCTTCTCGTCATCAAAAAAATAGGGTTTCAAACTTAAGTATTTTTGTTACCTCTTGGCCCTCTTTTTCGACAACATACACACCAACGCAGGTGTCTAAATGTAATTAGCATATGCAGGAAAGTATAGGTCAAAGCAGTTTGGCTTGCTGTTACATTTTCAACATAAGTTGCTCATTACCGTAGCTACAAAATAGTGTAGCTACAAAATATTTCATGTTGATCTTGTAGTTTCTATGAGGCTAAGTTGTTTGCTAATTGACATAAAGTTGGTGCCAATGCCAAGTTCATGATAATGCCTAGAGCTGGCAAAAGGGGACACGAGGTAGTTTCTAGTAAAATTTGGGCAGCACCTCCCCTATTTTTGATCCTAACCCGACGTCTCGCGTCTCATTCAGTACAACAATAACAACATGTTACGCACAAGCCCACACCGAGCATTTATCGTCCTAATGACCATTCACAAAGCCAAAGTCATAAAATCATCAAGCACATTCAAGTTTAAAGTTTTGAAACAACAAAGAAAACCAAACATTGTCTTCAAAAAATAAATAGAGCAAACTCTGGCATTCACTAGAATGATGAGCATAATACATAGTCTTCCGGATACAAAAACCATTATATGGGCATTATATTTATCCTCTCCCTTAAGCTGCGAGCAAAAAATAAAAATAAAAATAAAAAGAACTACTATCACCACCCTCACTATCATCGTCCTCATGCTCCCGTCTTCCTCCTCCTCCTCACTACCCGTCTCCTCTTCGTCTTCATCCTCGTCATCGTCGGCATCGGCAGTGGAAGATGTTTGAAGCATCATTAGGATGTTCACAGTAATAGCTACAACATGAATGGGTTGTGGCATGATACGGGTCTTCTTGTTGTCCCTCGCCGCGTTTTCCAGCCAATTCCAGCACCTATTAAAACACACATCAATTAGGCCACCTTCTTCCTAAACCACCTTGCTCAAATTCTGAAATAAGTTGATCAGTTTGCAAAATTAAACCTTGGGTAAATCTAATTTCCACACACATTTAAATGAGCAGTCATCTCAATAAGACCCTTGTCAAGAAAGGGAATCAGGTGGATGCACACAGACTCGACATTGAAATATCTGCCATGCTGAAAGAACAGTTGGTTAATGTCTTTAGTCTAATGAAGGTATGTATCACGTGGCTTATTTGGTTTTTCATTTGAAGAGGTTACTAGTATAGCTACAAGGAATTCAACTTGTTTCTCTTCTTTTCCTTGGGATTAGCTAGGATTTTTATTCCAATATGAACCAGAATTGGATGCTCTCCTTGAGTTTCTCATATGGAGGTTCTCCATTTAGGTTGATAAGCCTACTCCAGGGAATGCTCTTATGTATTCTATAGCTGCAGTCTATACAATCCATTGTGCAACCATTTTCTACCAAATGAGAGACTATAAATTCATTTGAAACATTATCTACAGAGGAGAAATCAGATAAGCATTTCAAGTAAGCCTACCACACTTCTAATAGTCATTTAACTGCCTATTAACCTATAAAATACATAGCCAAAATAAAAAGCCAAAATAAAAAGTAAAGGTGTTAAATTTCACACCCCTTGAACATCTTTCTTAATATTTAATCACTTGATTTTGCAGTTTATATAAAGGTAAATAAAAATACACAAACTCTCTGTAAATTTCCTAGATCCTCGAAAAATCCCAAGAAAGTAGAAAACTTCGGTATATGATCGAACTACATTATTAAATCATGTACAATTCTTATATTAGCAATACACACTATGGTTCAATTTGAATTCAAAACCCTAACTTTCAATTGAAATCTCATCTTTCAATTCCAAGCAGAAACGAAATAAGGAAAAGCAAGGATACAAAAAACCCTAACTTTCAATTGAGAGAGAAACGAACAAAATAATGAACAGAGAGAGACCTTGGCGGTGTGTGGTCGCGTCGGAAGTCGCGAAGGCGAAAATCACCACTGGTGGTGGTGGTGGCAGTCGGTGGAGGGAAGGTCGCCGGTGGTGATGGTGGTCGCCGTAGCGGTCGCAGTGATGGTGTTGGTCTGGTCGTCGTCGTCCTCCTCCTTCTCCTCTCTATCCCTTTTTCTCTTTCATCGTGTAGAACCACTATCTCCCTTTTTCTTTTTCTCTTTTATCGCGTAGAGCCAGAGGAAATATTTTGTCTTCTTTTTTTTTTAGGGACGCCCAAAACGACATCGTTTTGGGCTATCCAGGGTTGGGGCATGGGCTGGTTTCCTGGTGTGTAGACTTTTATACTCTCTCCGTCCCAAATTGGATGTCAATTTTTGATATTCGTGTTAATTTCAATTTCTTATATCTTTCAATATGGATCTCATGAAAGATATGCAATATGGATTTTGTTTCATAGTTCTTGATTAGTTCTATTATTCAAAGTTTTCAAGCCCATGAAAAACATTATATAGATTGAAAGATATAAGCGACGAAAAATGACACGAGTTTCAAAAATTATCATCTTTTTTGGGACGGAGGAAGTAACTTTTTGTTCATCTGATAATTTCTCTTCTGAACATGAAGATGATCTTCTCTATATCAATGTTAACATGGGATCATGTAATATTTTCGTCTCTGTTTGTCTTTTGTTGGTAACATGAACACGAAGATCCTATCTTTGTTCGTCTTCCAATGGTAATATTTGATGTGGGATCCAAAAGCCACGTGAGTAGTATTTTCGTCTTTGCTTGATAGGGAAAGCACCTAAGCAGAGATGGATTTAGGTTAAGGCATAGGGGGGCCACAGCCCCTGCGTGATTTCGGGGTTTTTTTTAAAAAATAAAAAATAAAAGAAAATTAGTTGTTTTTTTGTTTGTTAAAAACACCTAGATATTGTAGTTTGCATTATGCGTCATTTAAACATTTAAATTCTTTAATTTTTCTCTTTGCACACGATCTCCCATAAGTTTTTTCTTCAATTATTAATCTCATATCTCTTTCTATCTCTTTTCACTCATTACCCAAAAAAACCTCCCTCAAAACCTAAACCGAACAAACTATTTGATTCCCGAATCTTGAAATTTTAAAATCTTATTATTCATCGTTTGGCTCCCGCATTTACGAATTCTTGGTTCCGTCACTGCACCTAAGGACCTCCACATTAACATAGTTCATGAATGTGATGGTAAAATTTAATGTGGGATCCAAAAGCCATGTATGTAGTATTTTTGTCTTTGTTCGATAGGGAAAGCACACCTAGGGACCACAACCTAATCATACAAAGGTAAACAAAACTTAAAAACAATAACTGAAACCAATCTCTGCCAAACACTAACAGATGACTAACAGAACAAAGCAGTAAAACCATTGTCATGTAAGACAATTACAACTCCCATGGCGTTGGATTGATTCCTGTTGCAAATAAAGCTCTACCAACTGCATCACATTTTGCCGTAAAAATCTTCACTCTAAACAACTAAACTATAACCTACCCAGGTGCTGGAACTGTGGATGATCCCAGTTGAGACACTATTATCCGCCTCCGGGTTGTACTTTTTAAGTAGCCTGTCTTGGCTTACCATCCACCATTCTTCTGCCTGCTGCTCCGCCAACCTTCTTTTACTGTGGAATATTGCGTACCTTAGTCTACCTTTACTTCATTATATACACAAGGAAGTACAGAAATCTTATTGTTCAGTAAGAACTAGTTTCACGTGAATGGACACTAACCAAAGCCCCTCGTCTATTTATTTGCTTCCACTAGTTGAGGGAACTAAAAACTTGTTTAAATTCAACCAAGAAAAGGTAGCCTAAATTTTGGATGGACATTGTTCAAGAACTCTGGCTCTGTTATTCGAGCAATGAAGGAATTTTTTTTACCAAATGGTAATCCGTTGTCAAGTAATTAGCTTCCCATGACGATACCGGTATGAGTTTTCCGTTTTCCTTGGAGAACGTCACAACGCAATAATTTTGGGATACCCATTCTTTGGATCTCGGTTCTCCTTGTTTCCCGTATACTTTGACGGTGACCCCTATGTTATTGCGGGGTAACGTTCTGCAATGAGTACTAATAGGATCGGGAACATGGTACACCTGATGGAAAAGTAATTAACTCAAGAACAACAACATTAAGATTGCTGGATATGTCTGATCTGGAACAGATTGATAGCAAGTGAGCAAAAGCATAGTTTTAAATCGCGGTATCGGTCGCGGTATATCGGTATCGGGACATATCGGTGATACGTCGCGGGAATCGGGTGTCGCGGTCGTGAATTTTTAAAAATCATCAGCAACATGTATAAAACTTGAAAAATATACTTTTGCGGCTTTTGCCCCCAACATTGGCTTAAATTATCACATTTTAATTAATTTAAGACATGTAATAGTCCATTCTCTTCATGTGAAATATCCGATAATCGCTAGCCACAACTAGTTTATGTTGGAACTTTAGTGTGTATTTGTAAAACATGGTGTTTTTCTCTAGTCCCACATTGAAAAGTTACAAAACTTCTATCTTCTTTAAATGAATTTGCACTTTAGTGGGTTTGTAAATGAGGACCTAAGGAGAGGTCTCGCGCGCTCAGAAAAATAGGCGGCAATTTGAAAAATTGATTCGGAAACTAGTTACTCGCGCAAGGGGGGTGCAAATTCGGGATTTGGCCTCGTGCACGCATGCGGTTAAGCCCCCCACGTTTTGCTAAAATTCTGAAATATCTTTTTTTCCTCTTCCTGAATATTTTTTTTTTCTTTTCCCTTTCTGAATATTTTTTTTTTCTCTTTTCCCTTTCTGAATTTTTTTTTTCCCCTTCCCGAGACGAGCCGGCCCACTAAATCCGTTACAGACCGATACGTACCGGATATCGGCCGGTTCGCCTGTGATTTGCAGTCCCCCCGTTATATCGGTCAATATCCGAACCGGACCCCTCAAATACCAATACGAACCGGCCGATATTTAAATCTATGGTCTGAATCCCATTCTTCCTTACCAGCAGACTTGGCATTTGACCGATGGAATGAATCTGCTAACAGGAGATATCATAAAACGGAGGATTATTTGGATGCAACAGGAGTTAGTGACCCATCACAAAATGGTGAAGATGTTAAAGAAATAAATCCCACATTGCTTGGGAGTGGAATGGGTGATCACTTTATAACATCTGGGACCTTTCCACTCATTGCCAATTGATTTTGAGATGGATATAAAGTTTCTACATGGTATCAGAGCGGGGCCCGTTCCACCCCACATTTTATAAAATTCACAATCCACACCCCACGATGACAGACCAACGAAAAGGCTGCACGATGATAAAAATCCAAAAAGTGACCACACTTGACAGACCTCAAACGTGGCTGCACATGAGGAGGATGTTACGCGGCTGCACATTGCTTGGGAGTGGGATGAGTGATCACTTTATAACATCTGGAACCTCTCCACTCATTGCTTGGGAGTGGAATGGGTGATCACTTTATAACAGAAGATACTTGTTAAAGCATCCAACTCCAAACCAATGTCCAACTCCAAACCAATGTGGGACAAATCCCAATACTCTCCCGCACGTGCGACCCCTGACTCGCACGTGGAGAGGTCAACAAAGGATTTGGAACACACGAATCACAATGAATTAAAGTGCAACTATGGCACAAACAAAGGAGAAAAGCCTCCGAAACTCTAGCTCTGATACCATGTTAAAGCATCCAACTCCAAACCAATTGGCAAAGAGTGGAAAGGCTGCCCAAGCTTATATACTAGTTTTGAAGGAGATATTTAACCGATATGGGACAAATCCCAACACCCCGGGATAGCAATAGATCATGTAATATCAGGGAAGCTCTACATCTAGAATGCAATGAAAGTGCTGCTGCAAGATCACCCAAAACTCCAAAGTGCGAAGGACAAAGAGACGTTATTGAACAATTTGAACCTGGTGTCTACGTAACTCTTATTCAACTACAAAACGGTACAAAGATCTTCAAGCGAGTTAGATTCAGGTATTTATAACTTTCCTCACATGCTCTCTCAATTATGTCCTCCCGTCTCTCTCTCTCTCTCTCTCTCTCTCTCTCTCTCTCTCTCTCTCTCCGTTATAATTCTTGTTTGAAGCTGTCAGCCTTAGGCCCTTACGGATGAGGATATCTCTCGGAGCAAACTATGATTCAAAGACTGAATTCCAAATTTTGCAACTGTGAGGATTTGATTCCAACTAATTACAAAGGGTGATTCAAGCATGTATACCGTACTGGGTTTGTGAATATAGTAGTGGCTTGCAGTTACTACTTTAGATTCAGAACCCCACCTTGCAATATCGACAGTCAATTTTGTTTTTTCATCTCAAATAACTTGGAAATTTTAATCTCATTTTCCTTCCTCTGTCTTTCAAAAATATGAATTTCTCTTGCTTTCAGCTCGTTGGTAAGGCGAGAGCTTCAAGCCTTTCGATAGGTCACACTATTAACTAGAACTGATCGTGTTGTTTTAATGAGAAACTGAAGCTGTGGTACTATCTGTTTGGATTTCTTTTTCCGGGATCAAGCCTAAGAAAAGGAATAGTTGGAAACCTTCTGATCCATATAACCTTTTGCATTAGAGAGAGTGAAGAACAGAGGATAAGGAGCAAGAGAGAGACATGGAAGGACAGAACAGAGGAATGGCTCTGTGATGCAGCAATTAGAGGGGATATAGAATCACTAAAGGAAATAATGAAAATAGATTATTATATCCTGGATAAAGTTTTGGTGGGAAGTTTCAAAGGGAAAAATCCTCTTCACATGGCTACATCAACAGGGCAGAAAGAATTTGTTCTAGAACTTTTGGAGTATAAAGAAGATCTTGCTAAAGCTGTGGACAAGGAACTAGGCATGGCCCTTCACATAGCATCCTCTGAGGGGTATTTAGAGATTGTGGAACTTTTAGTGAGAGTCAGCCCTGAGATGTGTGTGGCTTGTGATCGAGAAGGTAATAACCCTCTTCATATCGCTGCTATGAAAGGTAAGGTCGAAGTATTGGGGTTGTTGCTTCAAACCAACACCTACGCAGCTCGAGTTATGGTGGATCGAGGTGACAATATTTTGCACTTGTGTGTAAAATATAATCAACTTGTGAGTCTGGAACTACTGCTAGACAAGGTTGGAGATGAAGAATTCGTCAAGTCTACTGATATCAATGGCAACAACATATTGCATCTCGCTGTTTTTTTTATACGATATGAGGTATGTCCCTGTTCAAGCTTTTTATTGTTAAATTTTTGGCAATTTTTTTTGGTCAATGTAAAATAATTCGGCCATTCATAAAGCCCAGCAACACTAACTGAGGATTCTAGCCTAAAGTAAAATCAAAATAACAAATGATACTTCCAGCAACAGATCGAACACCGGATTGTATTATTTACACGTTCATTTCTATTCCTAGCTGTATTAGAACTCAGCAGATATATGGATGATGAATGGGGGGTTACACACCCTGATACCCCCCTATTGTGTACTCTTAACTTTAAATATTTATGCAAGTTCCCCTTTTAACCAAAAAAGAAAAAAGAAAGAGATAGGAGTAATGTCTAGCCTAAAGCTCTTAGATCCGTGGACCTTGTAGCGCCCCAAGCGTGCTGCATGGTGCAACGCTTTATTCGGACCATCAATGATCTGAATTTTATAAAAACTTGTCCGGTGCAGCACTGCACCCGCCTTCCTAAAGTTCTCTAATAAGATTTGGGGATATGCAAAGCAAATAGGAAATACTTCGCAGCAGTACAAGTCTACGATGTACAAATGCTACAGGCACATCAAATTGGCACACCTCTACCACACAAGCTGAGCTGGCACTGGTCCGATTCTCCCCCTTCCTTCCCTACTGCCTTCATTTTTTTTTCCTTTTTTTGCTCATTCACAAAATCGATCGGCAAAGCAAAGAGATAGCGGCAATGGTGGTGCTAGCATCCTTGGATCTCAGCCACTGTTCCCCTCTTACCGTTTTTTGGGAGTCATGTTGATGTGCATCACGGAGGCTACACAACAGGGGTGTCGGTACTCGCCTAACGGCATGGGTTAGCATCCGCGTCTGTTTGGTTTGTCTGGGTTTCCGGATTCTATTTCCGTGGGGTGGCCTATGGTGGTTTTTGGTGGATGTCGGTGATGTTATAACTGGTGGTGGTGGTGGATCAGATTGATGAGGTGGGCGGCGACTGTGCATCCCTAGGGCTAGGTTTTGGGTTTTCTTTGGGCTGGATTTTATTGTTGTATTTTGGCTTTTTAGGCCTTTCGGGTTGTATGCGCTGTTTATTGTTTTATTGGGTTTTGTCCCTCTGGTTGTATGTTTCTAACTTTTTGTTTGAAGCTCTTCCCCTTCTCTTAATAAAATGTTACGTTTGCCGATTAAAAAAAATAAAAAGAACCGTCCATGGAATCTCTACGAAAAAATAAAACAAAATAAAAGAGAGAGAAAAACCCTTGGATGAAGGAAGACCTTTACAAGAGCGGAAAAAGAGCGGACCTTTGGGTTGTTTGGCGTATTAATAACGTTATTTATCTCACGTTTGATTTGTCTTACATTTTAAAATTTTTGCCAATTTAAGAGTGTTTGTAGACGACCACCAATTGGTGCCCAACACCATTCTCCACGCACGAATATGTGATGGAGAATGGATCTAGTTGGGGAATCATGTGGCGGAGCCCTAGGCCCACAGAACAATTACTCCTAAAATTTACTTTATTGAACTTGTCATTTTCAGTGTATGTATATATCTTTGATTTATATCTAAATCTTAGACTCTACGTGTATGTACATATTTCAGATTATCGAACATCTACTTAAGTGGCTAAGAAAAAAAGAAGCAGAAAACATGTTCTTTGGCCAGATCGGAATAAAGATGTGCTTTCGCGGTGAGCCTTGTCAATTGATAGATGTGAATGCAAGAAATGGAAGTGGGTGGACGGCGCTGGATATTTATGACCGAGTAGCAAAGAGTGATGAATACAAGAATATCCGACACCTCCTAGAGATATCTGGGGTTATAAGATCCGACAAACTTTTTTTCCCATTCGATCCTTATTGGCAGAAGAAGAAAAAGGACACATTAATAATCGTATCATCGTTGATGGCGACGATGTCATTCCAAGTCGGGATCAACCCTCCTGGCGGTGTTTGGCAAGATACATCAGCAGGACACGAAGCCGGAAAAGCTGTAATTGCTTATACCAATCCCAAAGCGTATCCGTACTTAATGTACTTCAACACGGTAGGATTCCTTCTGTCTCTGACTACCATTTTGGAGCTCATTGTTGTTTTGCCAACACAAAAAAGGACTTTTGGGTTTATTCGAGTTGGGATCTCGTGGTTGACGATTATGATCATGGCGTTCGCTTATACCTTTTCCATCATTGTTGTCTCGCCCACGCAGATGTTTAAGTCCATAATCGACATTGTCATTTTTGTCACTGTTATAGTGTGGGCCGTTGGGGTAACATTTCTCCGCGTACTACCATACCAGGTTCAATTCCTACTACTTGGCGTGATAGAATGGAGTCTATATTTGATAGGATGTACACTATTCACGATATGTTTGGCGCTATGGCTACCTTTTGCTTTGATTTTAGTGGTACGTGACGAGGTCATTTCTCCAATTAAGTCCACTGAAAGAACTGACCAGTTGACTGGAGATACGGCCTCAACACCAAATCCAACTGCAGCTAGCCAGAACGACTCGGCGAGTGTTTCGATCCCGGAGTAATTATTCAATGGTCTTTGGCAGTGTCACATTTATGTCCCAATACTCTTTCTCACACACATTCATGTGGGATCCATACGTTTTATCCTGGGTAGAAATATGTATTGGAAATTAAATGGTTTTAAGTCACCCCACGTGTCGGTATCCCAATGGCACCCAATAATTGTTCTTGGATCATGTCATGCTAGTGAGTTTTTTTATGCTAGGAAAGTGCGAGCTATAAGACACTTTTTCTTTTTGCGTGTCATCATTGTATTTGTACTTTGTGGTTGTGCTACAAATTTAAGTTAATTGTGTCGTGAATCTAATCATATTTGTGTTATATTAATAATCTTTCCGTCTCATATTTTTGTTTGTTTTTTTTTCATATACTATTTTAGAATGTCCCAAATTGTTTTGCTGTCAAAAGAAAAGTCAAAGAAAGAGGTGTGTAAATTTTCTTAAACTAATCCTCATAAATGATTAAAAGTACCATTAAAATATAGAATATGAGGTAGTATTAAAAATCTGATTAGAGATTGTGGAACTTTTAGTGGAAGTTAGCCCTGAGATGTGCGTGGTTTGTGATCGAAAAGGTAATAACCCTCTTCATATTGCTGCCATGAAAGGTAATGTCAAAGTATTGGAGGTGTTGGCCGGTTCGGACCAATCCCCAGGCAGCTTGAGTTATGGTGGATCGAGGTGACAATATTTTGCACTTGTTTGTAAACTATAATCAGCTTGCTAGTCTGAAACTATTGCTACACAAAGTTGGAGGTAAAGAATTCGTCAATTCTATTGCATCTCGCAGTTTTTGGTAAACGACATGAGGTACGTGTCCATATTCAAACTTTTTATTGTTTAATTTTTGGCAATATTTTTTGGTCAACGTAAAATAATTCCATTCATAAAGCACGGCCAGCAACACTAACTGATGACTCTAACCTAACGTAAAAGAAAAATAATAAATGATACTTCTAGCAAAAATGCTAAGCTTGCAACATCTTTACACGTCAGCGTTGGGGTTCACGAACTCAGTACTTGTAAGGATGTTCATGGGCCCAGTGATGACATGTAAGAATGTTGTAACTATGTTGTAGGATTTTGTTGTAAGCCTAGCAATTCTCATTTGATGTCTAGCCTAAGCTCTCTAATATGTTTGGGGATTTTCGAGGGAAATAGGAAATACTTTTGCAGTAGTACAAGTATAGAATAATGACTAAAAGCGAAATTATTGTGCATATCTCGACCGTTGATCTCGACAATCAACGGTTGGACGGTTGGAATTAGGCACAACACCGTGCAATCCAGACCGTTGATGGCCAAGATCAACGGTCGGGATGTGCACATCACGGTGTGCAACACGTTCCCCGGGTTCTCCAAAGTGTTACAAAATATTCCAATTCCAGTTAGGAAATTAAAAAGAACGTAACTATGGAATCTCTCATCCAAAAAAACAAACAAAATACAAGAGACAGAAAAACCCTTGGATTTGAGATCGAAGTAAAAGAGTCCTCAAATGGAGAACGAGTGGCTTATTTAAAAGAAGGAAGACCTTTACAAGGGATGAAGTGATGAAGGGAAGAACAATTAACACTCTTGGAGAGTATTGAAAATCTTTAGGGGCGAGTAAGAGCATCTCTAACCCAATTCTCTTAAATATTTTTTTATTCAAAAAGCAAGTTTAGAGGGTGTTCCACTTTTAAGAAAAAATAACTTTTTGAAAAAGAAGACAATTTCAAGTTTAAAAATCATGTGTTTAGACACATAATTTTTCTACCAATATGGATCTTGTTTGATAGATCTCATTGAGATCTTTTAAACGGTGCAAAAAAAATTGAAAAATTATTTTTCATTTTCGTTATATTAATTTGAGTTTGAAATTACCTTCTTTTTAAAAAAGTTACTTTTTCGAGAAAGCGGAACGGAGCCTTAATAGATTTTCACTATTCATTCAATTTCAATCCTAAATCTCTTTTTTCATCTCTATATTTTTTCCTCCCAAATTTCCCTCCAAATTTATTATTACTCCAATCTCCCTCCAAAAATCTCCCTCCCAAATCTCCCACCAAAACTCTACATATTTGGAACATCTTTATATATAGAAAAACAAAATTTATAGAGCATGATTGGAGTAATATTTTTTCTCTCATTTAGAGATATAGAGCTTAATTGGAGTAATTTTTTTTCTCTCATTTAGAGATATAGAGTTTAATTGGAGATAGAGGTGGTGGCAAGGTTTGTTGGTGCATGTAGAGTGCCTTTGGGTTATTTGGCGTAAAACTAACGTTATTTATCTCATGTTTAATTGAACTAAATAAGTTCTTTTGAATTGTCTTACATTTTCAAATTTTTGTCAATTTTGTATCAAATTTATTATATAAAGATTTTCACTTAGTCTTGATGAGAGTAATTTAAGAAGTAAAATATTATGATTCCACAGCTAAAAAATTGTTTACGAAAACTACAATTATAGCGTGCTCGTAGATGACCATCAATTGGTACACAACACCCTTCGCCACACACGAATATGTGATGGAGAAGGGAGTTGGGGACAACGTAGCGGAGCCCCAAGCTCACTGAATATTTTACCACCTAAAATCTACCTTACTGAACTTTTCCTTTTCTATGTATAATGTATGTATATTTTCTTTGATTTTTATCTAAATCGTAGACCGTGTATATGCATATTTCAGATTATCAAATATCTGCTGCTTGAGCGGCCGAAAGAAAGAAAAAATGGCGATGAGCTTGGTCAATTAATAGATGTGAAGGCAAGAAATGGAAGTGGGTGGACAGCGCTGGATATTCATTCCCGAGTGGCAAAGAGTGAAGATAACATTAATGAGTATCGTGATATCAAAGGAGTCCTACGTGAATCTGGGGTTAAAAAGTCCGACAAAATTTTTTCCCCATTTGATCCTTATTGGCAGAAGAAGAAAAATGACACATTAATGATTGTATCATCGTTGATGGCGACAATGTCATTTGGGTGTGGGATCAACCCTTCCGGCGGTGTTTGGCAAGAAACATTAGCAGGACACACAGCCTGAAAAGCTATAATTGCTTATACCAATCCTAAAGCGTATCCGTACTTAGCGTATTTCAACACGGTAGGATTCCTTCCGTCTTTGACTACAATCTTAGAGCTCATTGTTGTTTTGCCAATGCAAAAAAGGGCTTTTGGGTTTATTCGAACTGAAATCTCATGGTTGACGATCATGATCATTGTGTTCACTTATACATTTTCCGTCATCATCGTTTCGACCCCGCGATGTATAAATCTGTAAACCTTGTCATTTTGGCTACTGTTATAGTGTGGGTGGTTGTGATGTCATTACTCCGCGTACTACCATTCCAGGCCCAATTGATACTACTTAGCGGACTGATAACAACTCCAATGGAATTGATAGCTCTGGGGCCAGTACCTTTTGTAATTTTGCTTGGATTTTTATATAGTAAATTATATGGAGGTTTCGTTAAATTATATAAATTATTGGCGCAACGTGGAACGAAGCCCACTGAAAGCACTGACAAGTCGACTGGAGAGACGGCCCCACCACCAAATCCAACCGCAGCTAGCCAGAACGACTCGACGAGTGTTTCGATCCAGGAGTAATTTTTCAATGGTTTTTGGCAGTGGCACATTCGTATCCCAACGCCCTTCCTCACCCGACATTTACAATTTATCCTGGGCAGAAATGTATAGTGAAAATTGAACGGTTTCGAGTCACCACGTGTCGGTGCCTTAAGAGCACCCAATAATTGTTCTTCAATCATGCCATGCCGTGAGTTTTTTATGCTAGGAAAGTGTTTGTACTTTGTGGTTATGCTACAAATTGAAGTTACTTGTGTCGTGAATCTAATAAGATTTGTGTTAATAATACTCCTTCCGTCTCATTTATTTTTATTTTTTGGTTTCATATATTACTTGGGAATGTCCCAAATTGTTCTCTCCAAGAAAAGTCAAAGAAAGAGGTGTGCAAATTTTCATAAACTAACTCTCATAAATGATTAAAAGTAAATTTAAAATTAAAGTGTCTCGATATCATTTAAATGTGAATGGAAGTTAATTTGTGAATGTATATTATCACAAAGAAATGTCTATTGAAACTCTAGTTTATTGATAGTAATGAGGGATATTAATTCTGGAAGGGCGGAAGATTTTAAAGGATGGGGCGAGATGGAGAATCAGTAATGGGAAGAGGGTACGACTGGATGTGGATCCGTGGCTTCCAAGATCAAATGGGTTTCGTCCAGTTGGTGTATCCAATGAAGGAGTAGCTTAAGAGTTTGTGATGTTATCGATGCTGCTCAGCATGTGTGGAAAATGGAGGTGATTGATGCTGTACTGCGGGAGGAAGATGCAAAAGCAGTGCATTTGATTCCACTTCCTTGTTCGGACATGGAGGATCGGTGGGTATGGCACTTCTCGAACCATGGGGTCTATTCAGTTAGTTCCGGGTATGAATCTGCTCTGAGGCTTAAGAGGCAAGGTTCGGCACAAGGAATAACAGGAGGGGAGTCAGCATGCGTGATGATGATAAGAAAGTTTGGAATAAGGTATGGAGTCTTCTAGTTCCAAACAAAATTAAAGTTTTTGTGTGGAAATGCATCAACGGTATTCTTCCGATTCGGGAGAATCTATTTCGAAGAAAAGTTACGAGAGAGATGTTGTGTTTGAACTGTAAAGGTGATTGTGAGACTTTTCCACATCTTTTTTTGGAATGCCGGTTTGCGCATATTATGTGGAAGTCGTCTCCGTTTGGTTATGTTCCTAGCATGAATGGTCAAGCATCGATCTTGGCATGGTTTGATAGTTTGATTGATAGATGGAAGGGACCAAATGATGGAGGTTATATGTTGACGTTGTCAGCGATGATTATGTGGAGGATTTGGAAATGTAGAAATGAGGTTCTATTCAATGGAGCAAATTCGGACCCCAGTCAGATGGTGGGAGTAGCTGTTAAGGAAGCCGAGGAATTTATCCTTGCAATGAGGAAACAAATTCCGGAGTCGAGACAGCCAAGAATGGGAGGTGGGGATTTGGCTCCATGTTGGCAGAAACCGACGGGTGAAAAGCTGAAATTTAATGTGGATGGGGCTTGGGTAAGCAAATCAGATGGATTGGCAGAGGCGGGTGCAGGGATAGTGGCACGGGATTCGAATGGATCTTTTGTGGCAGCACGTTCACTGAATCTGGGTGTGGTGGGTACTCCTTTATGTGCGGAAGCTATGGCATGGCGGGCAGCTTTTGATTTTGCCATTTTGTTGGGTTTGGATTCGCTCGTTATGGAGGGGGATTCACAACAGTTGGTGAGGTGTATCCGAGGTGAGATAGCGTGTTCCACTGAAGTGGAGGTCGTGGTGGAAGATGTGAGAAGATTAAGAAATTTGGTTCGGGAGTGTGAGGTTGTGTTTGTTTGAAGATCGACTAATGGTGTAGCAGATGCTTTGGCGAAACATGGTTTGCGAGGTCTTGGTGTTAGAACTTGGGAAGTTAGGCCTCCTGATTGGTTGTTTTCTCCCTTGGGAAAAGATAACCAACTTATTTCTTGTACTGGAATTCTCTGAGTTATAATAAAAGTTTCCTATCGTTTTGGTTAAAAAAAAAAAGATAAAAAATTCAAATGGAACAAAGAATAAACTTGGAAGTTAGTGGGGCAAGTAATCACACTTGAACTGGCTCTGCTCTTTAGTCAAGGAAGTTAGTGCTTACAATTCTGGGATATTCCATCCCAATCAAATCCGCATAAAAAACAAACAGTAGCAATACAACTAGAAATAACAGGGTAGATATAGAAATCGCCCACTCAAACTGTGGCATCATTTACCAATTTATCTACACAACGGTTTGCCTCGCGATAGATATGCTTGATGGAAACTGTTAAGGAAATAGAATCCCACATTACTTGGGAGTGGAATGGGTGATCACTTAATAACATCTGGGACCTCTCTACTCATTGCCAATTGGTTTTGAGATGGATATAAAGTTTTCACATGGTATCAGAGCAGGGCCCGTTCGACCCCACATTTTAAAAATTAACAATCCACACCCTACGATGATAGACCAGCACAAAGGCTGCACGATGATAGGACCCAAAAAGTGGCCACACGTGACAGACTTCAAATGCGGCTGTACGTGAGGGAGGATGTTAAGGAAATAGAATCCCACATTACTTGGGAGTGGAATGGATGATCACTTAATAACATCTGGGAGCTCTCTACTCATTGCCAATTGATTTTGAGATAAATATAAAGTTTCCACAGAAACGTCTTCAAATTCTTGCATCAGACACCTGCAGTCCAGTAAAATATCACCTCCCTTAATGCCCGGATTTCTGGCTTGATATGGTTGGTCCTTTTGTGTGAAAGCTTTTCCCGGACTTAAAAAGCAGAGTTATTTGAGCATTTGCACCTGGCTTACTTAGGTCCGTTTCTGAAAGCAAATTAAGTATATATTTTTTAAGAAGGTAATTTTAAGTTTAAAAATTATGTATTTACGCAAATAATTTTTCTATCAATATGGATCTTATTTAATAGATCTTATTGAGATCTTTTAATCAGTGCAAAAAAACAATTCAAAAATTGTGTCGTGAAAAGCTTTCAAAAAAAAAATTTAAATAATTTTTCCTTTTTTGCGTGTCGTCGTTATATTTGTACTTTGTGATTATGCTGCAATTTAAATTGTGTCGTGAATCTAATAAGATTAAGTGGTGTTATTCATTAATACTCTTTCCATCTCATTTATTTATTTTTGTTTCATATACTATTTTGAAATGTCCCAAATTATTTGCTCTCAAAGAAAGAGTTGTGTAAATTTTCATAAACTAACACTCATAAATTAATGATTAAAAGTAATTTTAAAATTAAAGTATCTCAATATAATTTAAATGTGCATGGAAGTTTGTGAATCTATATTCATCACAAAGAAATGTCTATCCAAACTTTGGTTTATTGACATTAATAATTGGTGTTTTGCCTTGATAATTTTTGGACTATTTTTTTTTATCTTATTCATAATTTTTCGCATTTGTTAATATTCTATTAATTTCTTGAATTTCAAACTGTAAAGTTATGATCAAAATATTAAATGTACACTGAACATGAAGATAATCCAAAATAGACAATATTTTGAACTATTTTTTTTTATTCAATTTCATTGTTTTGGGTTATAATTTAATAGATTCATCTCATCGAGAGGAATCGATAGTTTACAAAAATTTGACGCAAAACTTACAACGACAAAATAAATTTGGATGAAGACAGGAAGTATCCACGGTTATTGAGTGATGGTTAGAGAAACCGTAGCTAAGATGAGGATAACGTAATAATTTTAGTCGAATTACTTTTTGCACTACAAGAAAAAATTGCATTTGGTGACAAATGAAAATCATCACAAATTGCATATTTTTTGTTACAAATAATATAGGTGACGAAAAAAAATTTGTCGACTAAAGGTTGTCGAGGATTTCTATCTGGTGACGAAATCTATTTTTTGTCACCTATAGTATCTTTTGGCGACGAAAAATTTCATCATGGAAAAATGACTTGGTGACGAAATTTTCTTCGTCACCTATTGTGCTTTTTGACGACAAAAATTTTTGTCACAAATTATTTCCTCTGGCTTGTCAAAGGTGACCCATTGGTGACGAAATTTTTCGTCACAAAAGACATTCTCAGATATAAAAAAAAATCCATCTTTCTTGCACCTGCTTGGTTTCGAACCCGAGTCTCCTAGGTTTTGTGTGCAAACTTTAACCAACTACACTACACACACTTTTCAATATATGTTTGAAATACCTAATATATAACACATATATTTAACATTAAATATATTTTGAATGGCATTTTGAACATTTAAACATTAAAATTAGCAATTTTGATAAACATGAAAGTCGTAGCTCTTTATGTTATTGTTCAAACCCAATTTAATTTATCTTTAATCAGAGTTCTGAGCAAAGAGTTATGCCTAAAATATATTTGGTGACAAAGCGTAATTCCTAAATTTCGTCATCAAAGGTATCCATTTGGCCATGGTGACGAAATAAATTTTTCGTCGCTGAAAACATAAAAAATAAGATGAAAATATTTTTCGTCGCCAAATTGGTCCATTTGACGAAATATTTTTTTCATCACCAAATAGTTATCTTTGGCGACAAAAATTTTTGGAACGGGGGAGTAAATAAACCCCAAGTTTTGGCTTGGTCGCCAGGACCGAAGACTAAGGGTTTGGTGTTAGTTTTTTTCTATTAATGTGGCTCACTAGCCTTCACGTTTTGTGCATGTGGGACTCCACTATCAGATAAGCCAATAAAGTGATATGGTTCATTACGATAACTAATTAGAATTATAATAATAAAAAAGACCTTAATGAACTAGGTGTCTTTTAATAATTATCTCTAAGGCCCTCTTCTCTCCTCTATAAAAGGTAGAATACTCACCCATTTTTCCAACGGTTTTTTCATCAATTAAAGTACTAGGGTATTCTAGAAAAGTAGAGACAGAAAGAAGGAGGTGAGCCAAGAATTAAGGTGTTTCTAATTAAGGGGTTTGTTCTCTCTAATCACGATAGCCAACAAAAGTACGCTATTTATTGTTCTTGAGATGTGTTGAATTCAAGATCCTGTTATATCTGTTTTCCGCATAATAATTTCAATACAGTTATAGATTTACAGTTGGTATCAGAGCATGGTTTTTCTGAATCAATACATCTTGGAATAACAGTATCGCGAACATACGGCCATGTTATATTTATATATTCACTCCTCCAAATGGTATTCGAAAATGACGATAAGAGAAAAAAAAGGTGTTCGAATATATAAATCAATGGGAAAAAAAGGTTACGTGCAAATATTTAGGCAAAAATATACTATACAATGGGAAAAGTTTGTGATATCAATTTTAAAATGGAAGTGAAAATTAAATCCACGATTGCACATACCATAAATACATTTTTAAATATGTAATATTTTTAAGAACTTATAAGTACGTATATGCGTTACTCCTTCAGAAGTCCAAAAAAAAGAAAGGAAGGGGTCCAGAAAGAATTTAAAGTTGAGTGGATAAAAAGTCTTTTACATTACAGGAAACAAAGAAAGTTAAATGTAATTGAGTGTGTTTCGAAAATTTCAAAATAGTGAACTCAACCTTTACTTCTCAAAATGATTTACATGCAAAGAAAGGCAATTGCTGACTATGGAGGAATATGAGGACCATTTTAAACACAAACACACACATTTAACCCAATGTCATGTTTAAGATTTATCTTTTTGGTAATTTGCAAGTGATCGATGTTTAAGATTGGAAACTGATACTCGCGCTTCCTTTTTTTTTTAGATGGCGTTTCATCACTGGTAATTTGCCATCACTAGTAAGTTCATGAACAAATTGGAACTTCATCCGTAAAAAAAGGGAGCGCGAATATCAATTCCCCTTAAGATTTCGTACTTTTTATTAGCGTGGGTCTCACGAATTCCACTTTATTAGGGTATTAATCTTTTTTTATAATTACTTTTCATTTTTCAATTAACCGGCTGGAATTCAGCTAAAAACAAAATTCAATTTAACTGTCAACCAAAAAAATTTTTTCCAACGGAAATTAAACTTTCGTAAATTAAACAGAAAGTCTCTCCACACAGACATTACAGGCACAGATTGTGCACAGATTTTTTTGTAGGGTCCACCACGGATCCGACACAAACGATCTAAGCCGTTCATTGAATGTAAAACACTTTTTCAAGGGTCTCTGTAAAAAATTATTTTAATACGATACTTATAGCTGCTCGATCCAATTATTTAAATTTTCATTTTTTTGAAATCTCAATGAAAAGTTAGATGACTGGGTCGAGAACTTATAGATATCGGATTGAGCTGATTTTTCATAGACACCCTTAAAAAAGTGTTTTATATTTAATGAATGACTCAGATTATTTGTGTAGGACCCGTGATGAGCCCCACAAAAAAATCTGTGCACTTTTGTCTATGTGGGTAGATTGGTTCTAAATTAAACAGTTGCATAACATGTTGTATAATTTAATAGGGAGACTTAAAAATCCATCATCATTCCTCATCCAATTTAAGTATTCATCCTTCACTTTTTGAACTGTTATGTTTTCATCACTGTTTTTTTTAATACCAACAATGCCCCTAACATACATTATATATATAACACCGGAAAAGGGATCAAAACATAATTTTCCCCATCCCAACCCGCGATTTCTGGCGAACCTCGTTGATAATGAATTCCGAAATTTTTGCGATTGAATAATCCTCATCCAATCCCAACTATTCAATGCCTCCCACCCCCAGCCATTTAACGCCTCCCCCCAAACCTCTCCCCCCACCCGCAACTTCCATTTCGGTTTTGCAGGTTTTTAATTTTGGGCGTACGTCGACACACCAGTCCGGTGAAAATCCACACCAATCTAGCCTCCATTGTTGCGAAGCTTGTGGAATGAGAACATCGCGGTTGCGATCGGAGTTGATACCAAAAGGCTGCGGTTGGACCCTACACCAGTCCGGCGAAAATCCACACCAAACCAGTTCGGCAAAAATCCAAGGAAGAAGCATGGCGCGATCACGATTACGATGGCGGCTGCAATCGATGTCGATGCTAGAAGGCTATGATCTGGGTTCTCCGATTTCGTTTTCCGATGGCTGGTGCCTCCATGGTCAAGAACGTCTAACCCTTCGTCGCTCGCTAGCAGTTATACCGGTTTTATTTTTCATGGTAAATTATTTGTATTATTTACCATGAAATATGTTTCTCTGTTATTTTCATTTGATAAGTTATTTGAACTGTTTACCATGAAATATTTGTTCAAATCATGGGATATTTATCGTATTCACGTTGTAATCGCCATGGTAATTTAACTATTTAACTATGTAACGGTTTGAGTATGTCATGTTATTTTTTTCTTTTTTTTATGGTAATTTAGCCATGGTCTGTGTAATATTATCAATGAAAAATATGGGTTTTTGTTGTTTGGTTGGCCAACTCGAAGAATGAAGAAAAAATGCAAAAATGTGGTCAACTTATCATGCAAAGATGGCCATTGCGGAAAAAGGATGGAGAAGGACTAAGACGAATGTAAAAATTTTAAAATGCAAAAAGACGGTTTATATATCAAGAAGGAAAGTAGAAATCATTGGGATTTGGTGATCTACGCATTTGAAAATTTGAAATCATCCTACTGTTTTTCACTTAATTGGAGGATTGTGATATGAAACCGAATCCCTTTAATTTAGGAGTCAAGAAAGTTTATCAAAGACTGTGATATTCATTTGAATCCCTTTAATTTAGGAATCAAACAAGCAACGGGGTAACAAGGGTATTTCAAACACTCAGAGGATGAAAACATAAGCATGAAAAAAGGGCATGATGAATTCTTACATGGCATGGATAAAGAGGATGGATATTTAAATATTCTAATTTAATATTGTGTATTCCACGGGACGCACTTCATTTTTTTTTGTCAAACGGAAATATTATAAAACACTAGCGAAACCGAGTCATACTACAAGTAACATATTACAAACTATCCTAAATAGGATAAACAAGAACTAATTAGGTTCTAAAATGGCCAACTCCCATGGCATCCACAAGGACAAATTCCCTCGCCGCAAAGGCGCAAACGGAATAGTCCTAGTGACAAACAAATATTCATCTTCTTGTTGAGACCCCAGACGAGCAAGGCAATGTGCAACCTGGTTAACTTGTCGGAAGATATGAGAAATGGTAGCATTAGTCCTACCCGCAATTTTCCTTAGTTCCTCAACTATATAGCGATATTCATGGTCCAAAGGGGCGCCTTTGTTGCATAGTTTCACAGCAAAACTTGAGTCCGATTCAATAATGACATTATGCAACCCTTTCTCTAGCATGATGGATAGATCTCTGTAGATTGTTCCAAACTGGAAGATTTCCCAAAGTAAACAAAAGATCCAGCTGCCGTTGTGGTCTCTAAAAGTCTCTCCAATCCCCGCTTTGCTGTTGAACTCATAGAAGCAACTATTTGAGTTTAGCTTGACACCGCCTGTAGGCTGTAGTGGAAAAGCTCCAAAAAATTAAATGCTTTGAATGAGTCTCATTGGTAGTTTGAGACTAGCAAGCAAACGTGATACCCTTAACATAATTCAGAACAGCCTTTGGTGCTCACAGATGTAGAGGAAACTGAGTTTTGGAAACATTTTTGGCTACGATTTTTCCAAATTTGCCAAAGAGATACTCCTACCAAAAAAAAAACTTTGCCCAAGACTGGTTCTAAGCTTCTTTTTCAACGGTTTTAAGCTTCTTCTTTTTTCAGAGCGTGGGTCACGAGGTTTTGGATTCTATAACCAAGTTTAACTCTTTGGGAGTACCTAAATAAATGAAAGTCAAACATTATTTTAACTGATCTTATTGGTTCCTTTTAATTTATAGGTCCCACTAAATTTAATCGTACTTAGCCCGTTTTTTTAAACTCGGAAAAACATAGTAAGCATTAAAACCTGAAAACATGGACATGAGACAAGATAAAAATTCTTTGAAATTATTTCTTGCAAGTTGCAACTCAAGGAGTCAAGAAATATCCAAACAGTTTTTCTTTACCGGTTTTTCTCTGACGAAGAAGTACTACAGACTACAGTATTAAATTGTAAACTTCTGCCGTTCAAGCATATGAATTGCGCGTTTTGTGGCCATGTAAGGCAAATGAAACATTAGTTTATGGGGCGTTTGGTAACCTTTTTGTTTTTTGTTTTTGTTATTACTTTTTTTAAAACTAATGAAGAAAATTTGTTGGTAACAAGTTTTTACTTTTTTGTTTTTCATAAACTTTTTGAAAGTTTTTGAAAATTGTAGAAACTACAAAAGGGTGTTTTCCCCCCCTTTTTTTTTTTAGAGAAACACAAATATTACCAAACATGTTTTTTGTTTTTGTTTTTATGAAAACATAAATCTATTTCTACTTGTAATTTCATAAAAACTGAAAAGGTTATCAAACGCATTACTGTTTTTTTTTTCTTTCCCGGTTTTTTTCTGTTCTAACTTCTAACACGTATATATCTTGACAAGTTTAGCGCATACCATGGGCCTTCCTATTCGGCAAAAGGTCAACGGGTGAATGGTTCTCATAAATCAATCCTCCTTGATTTATGATTTTGAAGTATAGTTGGTGTCTTCCTTATACTCCTATGCACATGAACATAATTTAATTCTAGTAAACACCATTCTCCTTTCCCAAGTCCCATAAGATAAAGTACATTAGAATTAACGAATGATAAACAAAAAATTCCAATTTTATTATTTTCACCTGAGCAAAAGCGGCAAGGAAAATCTCTGTTTGGGTTTTCCGCGAGTGAGCCCATACATTTTTTACTCCTTGCATTGCAGGAATCAGGGATATGTAATTACCGAATAATTATAATCATTCCCATATTTTGTGGCTTTTAATGCTTTCTGTTGGGAGTTCGTTCGATGCATCGACACACCACTGCGTGCTCAAGGGGCAATTTGTGTGAGAGTAACGGGAAAGAGTCCATCACATTACTTGGGCCCAATGTGAGAGTAACGGGAAAGAGTCCACCACATTACTTGGGCCCAATATACACTGAATGACCCATATCCACTGAAAAGGCTAAGTCTTATAAATGGTGAGCCATCCAATTGTATATTAAGGTCCAACCTTTTTTCTGTTTATCCGATGTGGGACTCAACGTTCACACATCTTTTAACAAATCTCCCCCTCATGTATGAACCGAACATTTGGCCTTAACCTCTTTCAGCATCCAAGCTCCCCATTGATTCTGATCTAATACTCTCAATCCTATTTTCCGAACTGGACATATTCTGCACTCACTCAATCGATTTAGAGTCATCACAATTGAGAGCCAACGTGCCAAGTCACCGGCACCATGCTCCCCGACGAGAACTCCATTGAAAGCCAACGTGCTCATTCACCAGCACCATGCTCCCCGACGAGTCAACTCCATCGACAATGAGCCATCCAATATAGCACTGCAACATCGAGCCACCTTGCTTCATCGGGAGTAACCTTTTTGGACTTTATACCGCTCCACAAGTGTTTTCTGTACAAATCCATTCAATGGTGCGCTGAGAGTCTTCCTATAAATCGTCAACTATCGGCTCTGATACGATTTGTTGGGAGTTCGTTCGATGCATCGACCCGCCACTGCGTGCTCAAGGCCCAATTTGTGTGAGAGTAACGGGAAAGAGTCCACCACATTACTTGGGCCCAATATACACTGAATGACCCATATCCACTTAAAAGGCTAATGCTGTGTTTGGTTTGTGTTTTGAAAAGTTTTTTGAAAAATAGTAGGGGTAATAAGTGGAGAGAAATATTGAAAGTAGGGGGAATTTAGGGGAAATTTTTTGAAAAATTCTTTTCAAAATGCGAAGAGAACACAGCATAAGCCTTATAAATGGTGAGCCATCCAATTGTATATTAAGGTCCAACTTTTTTTTCTATTTATCCGATGTGGGACTCAACGTTCACATATGTTCTAACAAATACTTGTTTGTTGTGCCAAAAACAAAATTGAGAATATAAACAAAACAACAAGCAAAAATCAAGAACACAAGATTTACGTGGTTCCCCAAACTAGGTACGTCCACAGGAGAAGAGCAAAAAGATCCACTATAAACGGGGAGATAACACACAGAGCCGGCTATAGCCGTAACTCTTGTTGAAGTATCCAATTATAGATATCTAGGGACAAATCTCTAGCGGAACCCGATAGGGATACTAAAACTCTTGGTAGAACCCAATAGAGCATAAACCAAAACCCTAATATCTAATCTTCAACATGAGAGACCCCCTGGGGGCCTCTCTAAAGGGATTCACTTAAGAAGTCCAAAACCTAATGAAAAGAATAAGGCAATATTTATAGCCACAGAGTCCTTCCTAAAACCAATACTTGCCCAAACAAAATTTCTTACACCCAAAGTCTAAACCAACAAGGAAACAAATCTTTTGTGAAGTCAAATATCTTTTCGACCATCCCAAATTCAAGGCATATTTCCAACAAATCTCCATCTTGACTTGAATTCCCTCAAACTCAACATTATAGGCAATCCTCTCCTTCAATCGCTCATCTCCCTAAAAGCCCTCCACGGGGCAATCACTAACGGCACAAACGAGCAAGGCTCAAGCACACCTGCTTGACCTTGTAAACGCAACTCAGGAAACCTAGCTGCACATGCCTCCAAATTGAGCCTCTATCTTCAAACGGGCACCTCCCACCCAACGCATCCCTCCCGGATACACACGAAGATCTGCTCAAACTCCATACGGAGTTAATTACCGACTTCACCACGGAGTTACTTACCGAACGAGTATACCGATAAATATAGTCTCCTCCTCAAACTCTTGACAAACTTTATACATCTCCTCCAACAAAAAAACCCTTGAATAATATTTGTTGAACAAACTTCTCAACTTTGTAACAAGTCGCCATTGAAACGATCACCAATTGCACAGTCCACAGCGGAAAACGAAAGCCTCGAATTGAAAACCCGGAGCTCTGATACCAGTTTGTTGTGCCGAAAACGAAATTGAGAATATAAACAAAACAACAAGTGAAAATCAAGAACACAAGATTTACGTGGTTCCCCAAACTGGATACGTCCACGGGAGAAGAGTAAGAGGATCCACTATAAACGGGGAGATAACACACAGAGTCGGCTCTACCCGTAACTCTCGTTGAAGTATCCAATTACAGATATCTAGGGACAAATCTCTGGTGGAACCCGATAGGGATACTAAAACACTAGGTGGAACCCAATAGAGCATAAACCGAAACCCTAATATCTAATATTCAACATGAGAGACCCCCTGGGGGCCTCTCCAAAGGGATTCACTCAAGAAGTTCAAAACCTAATGAAGAGAATAAGGCTATATTTATAGCCACAGAATCCTTCCTAAAACCAATACTTGCCCAAATAAAATTCCTTACACTCAAAATCTAAACCAACAAGGAAACAAATCTTTTAGGAAGTCAAATATCTTTTCGATCATCCCAAATTCAAGGCATATTTCCAATACTTTCATTTCCATATTTTGTTTTCAACTGTGAGGCGAAAGCCTACACAATAGAGAGGAACTGCATGGAAGCAAATGAGCGTCCACAGACTGGACAAACCATTAGAGAGGGCAATCAAAGCAAAGTATGTGCAACCTTATTACAAATTTACCTAGCGAGATTAGGTATGCAGTGTTGAGATGTGAAAAAGATTCCAAGGCAGTAGAATAAATCACTCGGGCAGAATTGAGTTGCAGCGATTTTTGCCCTAGTAGAATGAAGCAGAATTCAGTTGCAGTCAAAATTGCCTGGGCAGAATTGAGTACCCCAGCACCCCATGGCGTACGATTAAGCAATTAGCTTAAGTCGAAACCACGTAAATTTATGTGTCTTGTTCTTTTCATGTTTTAGATTTTTTTCTGTTCTTGGTTTGTTCTTTGATTTTGTGTGTTTGCTTGTATATGGGTTAGGACGTTTGAAACTCCAACATGCAAAAAATAAAACTAATACCAATCACATGACCAACAAATCACAAGACTAAATTCGAACAGAAATCGGACTAAATTTGGACAAAAATAAAATAAAGAAAAAAACACTCCCCCTCCTTCATTGAGTAGCTCTTCTTTTGCCAAGCCCCCTACCGATCAAGCTCCCAAGTTGGCAACCCAAGAAGCCACCAGCGACTGTAAACCCAGAAGCAGTGCGGCGGCAACGAACGGCAAACGATTTTGGTGGAGAAGGTGAAAGGTATCTGAAGGCAGGAATTGTCACGCCCTCGGTTTTCAACATAAATAATAATCCATTTTAATAACCAATCTTCGCATAATATAGGTAATACCCAAAAGATAGTTTCCTAAAAGATCATTTACAAACCAAGTCCCAGAGTTTAGAGATTTTACAACATTGGCACTATGGCCCAAATTCCATAATTAGTCAAAGACGACAAATTTTGAGGTTACATAATATCCAAAGTTGAATGAGTTCAAATGGATTTACAACTACACCTTTCTAAGAAATCAAACAAAGGATGATAGAACCACTACTCGATAATGGCTTTCAAAAGATGTGAAGTCAAACATGCACACCATGCGTTCCGCTTCAAGATTCTTGCTTTTTACCTGAAAATGATAGGTTGAGCTACACTAGCCCAGTAAAGAATTCTATACACAAGCTATAAGTAAATGTGATGAAACATACAATAAGAGTGAATGAATTCCAATGAGACGAACAAGAGGTATAAAGGAGCACTACAATGAACTGACAGATTACGACTACGGGTTCCTATCCATCTTATAGTTATCCCTAACCATTCATACATCGAGTCGGAAGCAGCATTCAACACACACATCCATCCAAATAACCTACGACAATTTCTCATACCGTTTTAAGATTTCTCAACGAACACCACAACTAGCGTCCTCATTTCTTACCATTCATCATTAAGCCCCTTTTCATAAAAACGTTCCTTTTTAGTTGCCAAAAATACTTTCAAGAAAACTCTCGACCTTTATGGGTCAAGCTCCGTTGATTCGAGTTTGAATAGCCAGAGTCTGTTGATTCTACGCACGAATACCGGAAACCGTTGATTCGCTCAAGAATAGCCAGAAGATTTTCATAAAAATCCTTTTTCCAAAATCGAGTTCCGTCCTTTTTAAAAACTTTGATAAATTCAATTGTTTATTCTCTTTTCAACGGTTACAATCCCCAATAATACATGGCTCAATCAATAACATAAACTTCTGTAATCAATCATAACTTCCTTCATCATGTGAGACATTCAACTGTGTTACCACCACTTGCGTCACAGTGAATTTTCTCTACCTAGGTTTCCGTATTACCACACCTTGCGTTGCGGGCCCTTTATTCAAATTCTCAATTCAAGCATACATGCACACAAACTATCGTTCAACGTACAAGCAAGCAACATTTCTCAAAATCACCTTGTAATACAAACTCGTAAACATGTCACATCGTACGTTGATAAATACCTTAAGTTCACATTATTACTCTAAGTCTATCACGATGCTCTACGCCACGTATCGAACCCATAACGACTCCATGACAAACCACCCACTAGGTTCTATACGAGAATCTTATAAAACTGGTGCCAAGGGAACCTAGGGAGCTCAACAGGACGAAGTGCGAGGATACGAGTCACAATACTATCCATCGAGTCACTAGACAAACTCATATCTACTCATAACACTCATCACTTTACCCCTTATAGTCCACGATACTCCTATTAACCTCATGGTACGATCCCTAACCAACATCGTTAATATTTAGCTCTAATGAGTGCCAAGAAACAAGGTCGAACAATGAGTTATTAGAATATAAGCAATCATGCTAAAGAGTGTCTTAAACATGTTCTAATTATAAACGGAATCAAAACACGGAACGAGAACAACCTTAGGAATAACCACGGATATCGGCAGATTGACACACCTTTACACAAATGGTCATAACTTTTTTTGTACTAAGATTCTTAAAGTGATTCTGGTGGCAAATGAAAGCTAACTTCAAGACCTTCGAATCGATATAAAGTTTACATGAATCCGACATCGGACGAGAAAGTTATGGTTGTTTGAAGTTGGACTGAAACCCAGAAGACGAACAGAAATTCCAGAGAAGGGAGGGATCGATCCCTCCTCTCTTGGGGATCGATCCCCAAGGTAAAAAGTCATGTTAAGACCTGATTTGAATGAGGGATTGATCCCTCATGCTTGGGGATCGATCCCTATGCGATTTTGGACGATTTTCTGCAGATTTTGACAACTTTTCAAATGAACGAAGTAGGACGATCAAAGCTCGATTAAAGAACGAAATCAACTCATAAACACATAGAATGAGTTAAAAAATCCCTACCTCAAGGTTAGAAGCTTCAAACATGAGATCAACGAACAAGCCCTAGCTTCCAAAGCTTCGAAATCTTCCAAGAACGAGTTCTAGCACAAACCCACGCAATTCCAAGGCTCAAATCACGCATAGGAGACGGATTGAAGGTTAGATTTCATGGGTTTCAAGTGATTGGTGAAGTTTTTGGGTGAAAGGATGAAAGAGAGTGAGAGAGCCGAAGAGAGAGAGGGAGAGCCGAGAGAGAGACGTGAGGAGAGAGAGAGATATTTTGGGGTTTTTAATCCCCTACACACACACACACCAAATCACACTAATACTCCCTCCAATTACGATTCTATCGATCAAACCCCAAACCAAAATAACTCCAAAAATTTTGTATTAACTTATAACATTTCAAAAATTAAAAATTTTCCGGGTCTCTACAGGAATCGGTCCCACTTAACTTTTAAGAATTTTGGGGAGTTTTGTTCTTACTAAAAAAATCTCGTGTTCGTTAGTTCTACGCCAAATTTTTATGAATTATTGATTCGTAAAGTTGAATCTTTTTAGCTTAATCTTTGATATTTCCGAAATTAATTATTTGGGTAAAAATAAAAAAAAATTAATTTTCTGATTCCTTTTGTTGAGACAAATCAATAATCTACAAAAATTTGGCATAAAACTAACAAACGCAATTTTTTTTTGAATAAGCACAAAACTCTTTTTTGGCTTAGCAGGGCCAAAGTATAAGTTCTAATTTATTTTTTGGATTATAGTTGATGTATTGTGAGAGAATGACCTGCCTTATAAAACAAAAAAAAATACTTAAAAAATTGAAAACCTTAGCGATAGAGCACCTAACTATGAGTAAATTTGATGGGACCTACAAGTGAGAAGTTACCGAAGAAAGTGAAGTTAATGTTGACCCTTATTTGGTGCGATGAATAAAATCAGACTTTGTGTTACTGATTGATGTGGCGTTTAGTGCTATCATTACATGTTTGTCAGGAACTTAATATTAGGGGAAACATGAAAAGAATCATATCATGCCATCGCCAACCTTCTAAAAGCTACAAAGTGCTGGAAAAGTCAATTAAGATGAATCAGGAATGATAAATTGAGAACAACTACCTAGAAGGTTAGGCAGAATTACATGTTAACTTGGCAAATGAAGCAACCTTTTCATCCAAAAGTAAGCTTTTATCCATGAGATAGATATTGGATTCCTAACCTCAAGATATGTTTTGAAAGGATGGTAATCTGCCTATTGTCAAAGTCTAAGTCTTCTGCACATGAAAGTCCACTAAGCGTCTGTTTAGGAGTCGGATTATGAATTGTCATTGTCTATTTTTGGGATTTTTTTGGGAGCCTCGTTTGGAGAATGCATTGAAAAACCCGTACCTTAGAGACATAATTTGAGAATCAACCTTTGATGTTTTTTTTTTCATTCTCATTTTGAATTATATAGCTTCACAAATTCATAATCTATATATTTTGAGAATTATCCTCAAAATACCCATTCATAATCTATTTGAGCATATGCTCTCAAACACTACTAGGTAGCAAAATCTATTTTGCACATATCTGTCAAACACTCTATCATATTCATAATCTATTCTGACCACAATCCAAAATCAATAACTCAATTCAAAAAAAAATTAAGCTCCCAAATGCAAGATCACAGAATAAATTAGCCACTTACATATCACTACATGAAAGGACATGGCGTCAAGGTTTACAACAAGATGAACACAAATCATATGAAATCAAAAGTACCCAGGATTTAATAATGCGAAATGATTTTGGCACTATACGAAGGTTTGAATATTTTATTTTGGAGGATATGAATTGAGGGAGCACGTGTGCGTTGGAAAAAAGAGCCTAGAAACTAGAAAGGCTAGCACATGTTTGCAAGTGGGCATGGACTAGTAGGGGTCCACAAAACGGGCCAGTCTGTAAGAACCCCTCGTTTATTAATTTGTGAGTTTGATCTTGTATTTTTTTCCTCTATTTTAATCCGCTTTCCTACATTGACATCATTTGTTGGTTTACCCGGCCGTGACAAGAATGCAGGGGCATTTTGGAAAAAATGAATTCGATTATTAAGTCAACACGTGTAATCTTGGTTGGAATGAAGAAATTCTGGTCTTTTTTTTTTGAACTGAAATAGTCAACTCATGTTCACGTGTCGGGTTAATTGCAAACCATCATCAAGATTTGTGCGGCCCTGATTAGTTAATTTTCGATTCAATTAGGTACACCAAATGCTATCTCGCTCATCAGCAAAGTTGGGAAAAAGAGCCTAAAAACTAAAAAGGCATAGCACATGTTTGCAAGTGGGGATGGACCAGTAGGGGTCCACAATACAGTAAGGTGGACCATATGCTATCTCACTCATCGCCCGCCGGGAAATAAGATCCGCTATACGTGATTCCCCGACTTGGTATTGACCTAATGGTAGAAATGTTGAGGAGGAGGATTAAACATGACACCATACTTTCATCCTTTCGACGTTTGGAAAGAACAAAAATAGGAATGTGATGTCACTCTATCAGAATCTTCATATTTGGGACAGACAGGAATAAGATTGTGATTTCTGACGATACATCCGACCAGGAATCACATTACCAGATTGAGTAAGAATTTGATCTCTCCCATACCCCATGAAAATCTTAAATTCCTGGTTTAATCAATAAAAATAGAAACTATAGACTTTGATAAATTTCCAAAAAAAATTGATTTCTGCATAAAATTACTGAATTAATCCAAACAGTACTTGAATGAAATTACTTCAAGTATATTGTATTTTTTTTTTTTTTGTAGGAATCATATTTCTATTCTCATTCAAATTCTTAGGAATTTGATTCATAGTAATTACATTCCTATTCGTACTGAAGATTTCGGTCCTCCAAACTGAGCCTAAGTGTTTTGATTAGCGTAAAAAATAACCAACTAATTAAAACTTCCATCAATTAATCACCATTTTGATTTTTAAGCACGTTTTTTTAATATTGAAGCAAGTTTTCTCAATTGACTCAGAAATCAAAAAAATGTTTTTTTTAAAGGCAAAAAAATTTCATCAATCAATGAAATTGTTGCAAAGATTAATATGAGTAAGGAATGATAGCATCAAACTGGCCCCTAACTTGAGACCCAAACGGTCTACAAAGCTACGAATAATCTTATGCCCATCCGAGACCTAATATCCAAGTTTGGCCAGAAATCAAACACAAAAAAACCCATTGAAATAAAGCCCACACCCGATAACCTAAAAACCCAAATAAAACATGAAAGACCATACACCTAAGGGGCCTCAAAGCCCAAATAATGGGACAAAGCCCAACTGTTACAGCCCAAAACAAACCCGAACTGCTACCACAGACCCGCTGCCGCCAACATTCAGTCGTGCACCACAGCAGAGAACATCACCACCGCTAGCCACCACCACGCGAGACAGCCACTCTGAGAGACGCCCGAAAGCTACTGCCGCCCCACTTGCCGTTAGGCCAAAAAATTGAGAGATCTCAAGAGAAACACCGGCAGAGACACGTGAACCTTGCATCCCTTAACCCGCTAGGCAGGCCTAGCCATTAGGCGAAACCGGAAACCCCAATAGGTAGACCGGCGACCAGCCAACGGCAGGGAGGAGAGAAGGGAGGAGACGATGAAGGAGCTAGCGGAAGGGGGAAAAGTACAGCTGTAGGGAGGAGAGGACGAGGATCTGAATGAATCCCGGAACCAAATGCCGCCGCGAGGCACCCAAGGGACCGCCGTGAACCCCCCGACTCGCAGGTCCCAAAAACGATCAGATGCCACTGCCGTCGTCAATCGCCGCCATGCCAAATTAGTTGACGATAACCGCCGCCACGCCTCTCAGCACGGAAATCAGAAAAATGTATCGGCAGTGGAAAAATTGACTCCCTTTTTTCTTATCAACAAAAGTTGGTATTGTTAAAATTGTTAGATTAGCATCTTGGAAAGGGAGGTAAACTTCTGACCTGATCATTTTTTTCTGACACCAAATGGCACTCTTGATTTTGTTGTGCCAAAGGTCTCTTAGCAAAAATCAACTCCCGTTGTTGGCTTTTCTGGATCGAGAAAATATTTGTATGAAAAATCAAAGAAATGATTTCGAAACAAAACGGAATGGTTGCAGCTTCTTTTTGCACAGTTCGGTAAGGGCAAGGGAATAAAACGAATGAATCTAATTTGTCAAACAAAGATCGAGAGATGCATGGTTTGCTTAGTCACCCAAAACAAATAAATAGAAAAGTAATTCCTTTTTAGGTCGTGTCTACTGTCTACCTTCGTCTACTACTTAAACTTCACCTTTTTTCCCGAGCAGTAGATGTATCTTATGCTTGTCGCTTGAACCTTTTTAAGATGGTCTTTGACACGGGACTTTGGGGTTTTTTCTTTCCTAAGAACTTAAGATGGTTTAGTGTCAAAATATTGATATTTTGACCCTTCAAATTATAGTGATATTTAATTATTTATATTTGTTACTTGATATTTATATTATCTTTTTTGTGTTTATAGGTTGTTCGACCTTATTGTCCAAGATTTTGGATAAGAATGCGATTTAGAAAACTGCGAGGCCAAGATGTGGAGCAACTCAAAATTGGAGTGTGAACTAATTATTACGCGAAATTTTAAGGGCCTTTATGCGAGTAATTCATTAAAACCCTATTAAAACAAATGGAAACCGACTGACTTCGGGAGCCATTAGCATTCAACGGGGAATTGGTTTCGGCCAAGATGCACTTCGACGTGCGTACGGCAGCAACCAAAAGGGAATTTGCTGCTTAAGACTATGGAGACAACATCGTTTCATCCTCTCCATCCAATGGACAGCTAAACCCCTATTTTAAGGTGTAGATAAAACTTGAACTCTGAGTAACACTATCTATGTTTTGATTTAAGTTATATTATTCGAATCATGGTTTTATGACTTTCAAGGATTTATCAATATTAATTCTTTGCATCAAATCTTGTGTATAATTTCTTAGATTTTATGCACGTTCATATAATGGTTCTTCAATGTTTTGTGATAATCGGTTGGATGGATTATACTACGTAAGACGAGTCGTGCCGATGAGATGATCTGTACTTGATTTGAGACGGTTCGTGCTAGTAAGACTTTTTTTTTTTTTTTTGAATGGCGAAACAAAAATTTTATTGAAGAAAAATGATTACAAAATGAGCTCTTGTTGGCAAGAAGTCAATAAAGAGAACCTCCAATGGGTCTAACCTAAATCACCTAAAGGATCTAAACAGGTATAAATAAAATAATTAAACCCACAATAAACCCATAATCCAAATACAACAAAAACTTAAGTCCAAGATGCCGAAAAAGTCCAAAAACTAATAGGCATAGCTCATAGACGACATAGGCCAAGCCGAAGACCAATCCATAGACAACATAAGCTAGTCTAACCCTTGGAATGGAACCCACACCTATTGGGCCGAAACCTGCACCCTATGGGCCTCAAATCCCATATTACAAACAGTTCAGCACAAGAAAACCCTAAGGTGCTTTAACCTCCTGCCACCATCGCCTTCAACTACGCCGTCGCTACCGCAACAGCGTTCCTCCCATCACTACCACCATCCATGGCCACCTGAGAAGACGGGCCGCTGCCATCGCCATCACCATAACCCGGGAACTGAGCCCCTGTTGCTACTCCAAAGAACAGCCTTGACTGCCCCACATCAAGTTGCCCGTCGACATCCAATCAGCACGAACATCCCACCCGCGGGTCACATCCAGCAGCCACCACCTTCGTTCGGCCCAAACACGACCACCACAGCTGCTCAAAGCAACCTGCGGAAAAAAAAAAAAAAACCACATAAACACAAAAACCAATCCTAAACCACCTGTCGACCAACCAATGCCACCATCCCCGCCACCCCAGAAATCCAGGCACCACCAACCGCAACCCTAATAAGACGATTCGTTTTAGGCGGAGATAGTCCATGATGATTGGTGTTCATGAATTATCTTTAAGAGATATCACCAGGGCTTACAATCCTTCGGTATCTGGATTGATTCGAATAGTTGATCTGTAATCAAAACATATGCAAATTACGGAGGAAAGAGTGGATTCGAAACCTTTGAGCTTTTTCCAATTAACTCTTTTCTACGTTTTTAATCACTTTAATCACAGTTCAATTGTTGTAAGAAACCAACAATCAATCTTCTTCTCGAATTAACTTAGGAATTAATTGAAATTACTGGAACTCAGTCTTATAATCCCTTGTAGAGCAATACTCGGAATACTTATCACTATTCGTTTGAGTAGTAGTAATACTTTCGTTTTATTAATTATTTTTGATACGATAACGAAACGGTCAGTACGTGTTAAGGGCCACCTCATCTCCAGACTCGGATAAGTTCGAGATTCGGGCAACTTGACTCAAGATATATATCACGCATAACAAAAAAGAAGAAGGTTGAATGACTTGCTTTACGTAATTCTCATAATATTAGCGAATTATTTCATATGAGCTAATAAATGAAGAACCAATATTTACATTTCACTTCAGTTTAGAAAAAAGAGTATATTTACATTTCATTTTCCTTCAATTTCATTTTCATGTATAAGTTTAAAATACGTATGCACCCAAAAAAGTTTGATAAGCTTAAATGTGAGTATAAAACAACACGATTTGAAGAAGAAGAAAAAAACATCAATTTAACTGCATGAAATACTCTTTCGTGTCATTTTTTTTTAATTTTGATTTCGCAAAATTGACTGACTTAAACTAATTTAAAAGCTTCCACTTTGGGAACAATATATGTCCAAGCCTTCTTCTTCTTTTCGTTTTTAGCAAAATTGATTCAAACCTACATCAGATGCCCAAAAAAAAACGAAGAAGCCAAATTGAGCTTTATTCAAATTAAGAAAAATTTATGTTTTTTCTCAAAATTTTGAAGGCAATTTCTTTCTTCTCAATTTATATCTATGTTATTAATAAGGATTTTACGCAAATTGATGCAAATATTAATTCGAGTTTTCTCATTTGACTGTTTCAGACCAAATTTAAAGCCTTTGCACGAATTCTTTTTTTTTTTTTGTTGGTATATGATGCGTTTTGTAGCTAGCCAACCAAACAAGAAACCTAGGGGAAGACCCCTTTACACAAACAACTTTGCAAAGAGAACCAACTACAAAGTACAAACTACTAGAATAAAAACCCCAAAGGATCAGTATTCCCCAGCAAACTAGCAGAAATGCATCAAAGATCACATAATCCTTGGTCGATCTACATTTTTAGGAATGTTTCTCCATGTACAAATTCTAAGTTTCATATTTTTTTGCTATATATACAAGCTAATAAAAAAGTCGGGATTCTTAGGATTCCCTCCAAAAACACGAGAGTTCCTCTTAAGCCAGATGAAATATACCCCAACAGCAAGTGAAAGCTTGAACACAAGAGCACAGAATGAATTCCCTTTGCAGAAGCCAATGGCACAATTCAGCTCATTCTCCCATCCACAAGCTGGTCGAAGAATCTGAAATTTGTTGAGAATAAATTCCCATATTTGTTTAGAATAATTGCAGCGAAAAAATAGGTGATAAGCAGTTTCTTCTTTCTGTGAGCAGAGAATGCAGAGGGATGCTGTAATCACTACTAGTACTGTTGCTTGTTGGAGATAAAGAAATAAATAAATACTGTTGGAGATGCTGTAACCTGCAAATGAATTTAATTTCCAGTCTTTCTTAAAATCACTAATCATGACTTAGGGCTAAAGATGCCCTCACCTACCATGAAATTTTCCAGCCTCTGTTAAGATCATTTCACAGGCCACGATCGTTCAACTCATCTAACTCTGCATAGTTAGTTGTCAAAATTAATATAACCACAAATCAAGACAGTGGCGAATCGAGGAATTTGTGATAGGATGTTCAGAAATTAACTTAACTCTACTAGCTGGTATATAACTAATAATATATGTACATGAATCTCATATAGTTGTATAAATGGTATGGTAAAAAAATATAACTTCTACTCTTAAGAAATTAACTATGGGGCGAAATGAAAACAGAAAACTTACAAATATATACTACTTTTCAACAAAAAATTATTTTTTTCAAAAGTAGTTGTATTTTATAGTAGACGGTGTTTCGAGAATGGAGAGGGTAAAGTTTTACAGTTGTCCTAAATGAGTTTTCATATTTTTTGCCAACGTTTAATTACCGTATTAATCTACTAAAATCCTTATGAAAGAAATTGTAGCGAGTACGTTGGGTTTGACCTTCTCAAAAATATATTTTTTAATATGACATGATGAGATTTTCTATCGTAGTCTTAAATTTTGAGGAATATTATTTAAGTAAACGGGGTTTGCAATGTAGTTGAATTTTTTTAAAGCTTTATCCATAATTTTGTAAGCTAACTAGACAAAAAAAAAAAGTTATTGCCATGAATGCGAAATTAACACATTTGGACCATCGACAATAAAGATGGAGAGAGAACGTAGAGTATAATACTTACACCAATATATTCTTCTTTTCACTTTCTTTTTACAATTTTTTTAATTATGATTATGAACTTTTTTTGATGCAATGTGTTAAGTGTTCAAATATGAATTACCTGGATTAATAGGCTGTAGTTGGGTTGTGATTGAGTGTTCCATTAATTTTGGGTTAGGTGTTCAATTCTTTTTGGATTATGTGTTCAAGACTTTTAAAATTGAGTGTTCGTTGATATTTACGTTGGGTGTTCAAAGAAAGGCTATCTCATACTAATTTTTACTTGTATTCTAAACTCAAAATTCTTATTCAGGTGTTCAGCTGACCATGCAACCTACAACATGGAGCCGCCTCTGAAGCAAGGTTCATATACAAGATAAACATTTAGCATAATAAGCTACTTGGTTTGTTCCACTGAGAGATTCCATTGAAATGGTCAACCGTTGATAATCATATACAAATTAAGTATTGGGTGTTAATAAACCGAGGATCTTGAGTAGGGCTATAAATGAGTCGAGCTTTGTCGAATTCGAGCTCACTCCGCTTTGATACCATGTAAAAACTAGTATCCTCTATTAAGTGAAGAAATACTGACATTATATTAGTAAGTGATATTCTCTCATTTGTTGTGCAGTCAAAATTGTCAAACATTGACCTGGGAGGACTTTTGACTGACCAACCGGAGGTGGAAGCGTGGCATCAGGGCCCGTGCAGCGAGGAGACATTGGTCAAATATTGACTTGAAGAAGGACGTTGACCACCCAACCATGAAGGGATACGTGGATAGAACCTAAAGAGACATTTGCGGAATGTGTCTTGAACCCACGGAAAATCTACCAAGGCCCGCTGATGGAAGATGAAGCTCCTCAAGCAAGGCAGCCCACTTGGCAGAAAGACCGCGGGTAAAATCCCACGGGTCGGTATGTTCTCGGGGCAATGAAGAAAACTTAATTAAGAGCGTCAGGAGTCCTGTTCAGGCCATAAGGTAGGGCCAATAGGGACTCTGCGACAAGAGAACAATCGCCGCAGGGCGCGACTTTGCTCCAGCGGGTATAGGGGAGATTCTTGTGATTTTGTGGCTTAGGAGGAGGCTACGTTGCGGGGATCAGGCGCTCCAGCGGGAAAAACCCGCGGGAGACAGCATTTTTTTCCAAGACCATGAGGTATAGGAGGGACACGTGTCGGAACTTTCTAAGAACGATGCCATGGACCTAACCTAGGCCCAGGCAAGGCTGGCCCAAAGTATTTGGATGTTTTAGGCCAAGTGGTGGAATAATGCCCTACATAAATTTTCCAATTTAAAACAATAAACATAAATATTTATCTATATATCATTTTCATTCATATTATTCAATATGGTAAATATTTCGACCTACGATTGCAATAATATTCAGTGGACTCATGCTTGTGCGCTTTAGATGCGCCTTAATGCAACTTTTACAACAAGTGCCATCAATTAGGCATTATAAACATAATAATTACTAGTTCCCAACCAAAGAGCAAACCTGTCAGCGGTTTGGTTATTGGTTCACCGATTCAACTAGTTTGAGTAATGCAAATACAAATAACCAACAGGTTCAAAGAATATTAGAACATGTGCAGATTATTTACTCAACCACCACAAGAATAACGATAAAAATCTATTTTCATCTTTTAATTCACATGCAGAATGAGCTTTGTAGGGTTCGTCCACCGAAAATTGTATATTGTCCTTTAGGCTTTACCATAAAGCTAATTTGGACATCTTATTTGATTCTAGAGTAGATTTAGTTCCAGACAAACCTCTTTTAGCGGATTTGCTAGCGGGCATACATTGATTCATTTAGTTTAGCCAACAGAGTTCAAATTTGACGTTACCAGTTTTTTTTCCAAATACCAAAAATATGTAAGAACCAAAACTTCTAAAGGAACTCATCTGATCTACCATCAGTAGAGTTATCAGTCAGGATAAACATGTTTTTTGTCAAGAGAATTAGAGAAAGCAGGGCTTACTTTTTCTTTTCCATCACAGAGAGGTCATTCTTTAAGGCCCTGTTCCGCTTTCTTTTTGAAAAAGAAGATAATTTCAAACTCAAATATAATGAAAATGAAAAATATTTTTTTAATTTTTTTTGCAACGTTAAAAAAATTTCAACAACCACCTGAGCAATAATAACATTGTTAAGCCGCTCCATATGACATAGCGATAACAAAATCAACAATATTTTTTTAATTTTTTTAAAGCCTTTATATAATTCTCCTAAGAGAATCAAGTACAAGACCTCAAATGAATTTTCTGACATTTTTACCACAACTCTTATTTCTCCAAACCAATAAGCCAAACTCAATAATTTATGTCACAAATAATCCTACCTAATCAAACAGAGAAAAAGACACAAGTGTCCTGCGCTATTGATTGAAAAAAAAAAAAAAATTCTGATAAGAACTCAAATGTCACGATTGAAAACTACGAGTACATCCAATATAAAAGATATTGAATCGAAGATTTATACGAATGGGTTCCCAAACTACCCAATGTAATAAAGATAGGATGAAATGGATAATCGAGAAGGGATTAACGTCAATCAGGAAAAAGAAAATGTTGGGCTTGGGGGAACTTACGGGGAGTCGATCAGGATACTTGGCGAGCATATCTCGCGATTCCTGGAATCGTACACAGTTAGTGATGTTGGTGAGCCGATTTGGTGATAGTGAATCGTAAGTTCTTCGAATCTTTTGTTCTTCGTTCTTCTTTTCTTCGTTTTTTTTTTTGTTTTATTTTGGGCAAAACGTGAGAAGAAGATGAGAAGGGTTTGAATTAAATGGACCAATTAGATCTCTTATTTACAAAAATGCCACCGTGTGCATTTTGGGCCTCAATGGATTCGCGTGGGTCACAACCGGTTTTTAATTTGGAATGGGCCTCTCTTTTTTTTTTCCTTTCGGGCCAAAAAAGACTTCTACTCACGCCAAAATAGAAAAATTAGTAGAGTGCCTCTAAAATTTAGCCTTTTTGAAATATCCAAGGCCCAGACCTCTTGAGCCTTGGAGTTGGGCCAACCCTGGGCCCAGATGCCCTATAAATACCACTGACATTCCCCTGATTTGAGCTTCCATGAGTCTGGCACTGGAGATGGCTTCACTCTACCCTTGGAGATGGTCATGATTGTTCCGTCATTTAAGATGGCAATGGTCAAAACCATGAAAGGCGAGAAGTCGAATTTCCAAATGAGAGCTATGAGCATGAATCCCATCACGATACGGATCGTGATAGAAACATCATAAATTGTATAGTTCTTCATCCTTTGGAAGATGACACGACTTGTCAAACACAGCGCTCATCATAACACTAAGCCCTGGCTCGGTCAAAACAAAGTCAGACGCGCTCCTGGCTGCATCTGCAACAGCTATACCAATGTCTGCCTTCTTAAGTGCTGGGGCATTGTTCACATCATCTCCAGTCATCCCACAAATATGCTTTCTCTCCTGAAGTTTCTTCACAATCTCATACTTGTGCTCTGCGTATATTGCCCCATGTTAACACTAGATGTCTTGTGTCATTCAACCTAGCACTTTAGGGCATAGGATCATTCATATCCTTTGTTTGCCCTCATTCATATCCTTTGTTTGCCCTTCTCTGTCCTGCCGTCTGATACTGACACATCGTCACAATTTGAAGTTAATTTGAACTCGATCACAAAAGATTATCATAAGTCATTGGGATGTGTCGACACCACTAAAACAGTAGAACAGAAAAGGACAACATTTAACAGGCATATGATTTGATGCCCACATAAGAATGTATTTAAGTCAATTTTAAACAAATTTACCAGGGAAGACTCTGGCAAAGCCATCAGCCTTCTCAATGAGCTCATCAACAGAAATAGAAGAGATAAACTCATCCTTGCTCTGGCCAAGAAGAGAGGATGATGGGTACAAGTCGGTGCCCATGCCAAGCCTACGGCCGGTTTCTTTTCCAATGGCAAGCTGGTCACCGGTGATCATCTTGACATTGACACCAAGGTCAAGGGCCCTTCAAATGGTCTCTGCACTGTCATGCCTAGGGGGATCGAAGAGGGGCAAGAGACCTACAAATTCCCACGGCCCACCAGTGCTCTCCTTGCTCTTCTCTGGGACTGTCCATAAACAAGAGCACAATATAAGTTTGGTATCATGAACATGGAAGTGAAAATAAAGACCAAAAACTCCTTTCTTTGTGTAACTAGTGTTTTTTTGTCCACTACATTTGTAGCCGTCCTGACTTCCATAATCCTACTTTTGTTTGAACCTTCTATTTATTTGTCTGAGCTTTGTTAGTACCAGAAGTGTGTGAACACAAGTTTTACACAAGCACCTTTGATAATTGCTCCAATAGTCCATTGTAAGTTAATCTTTTTACACTTGCAGTTCAACATTTATTAATGTCAAGTTCCTCTTTCAGCATTTCCACATACATAAATGCTGATTTAGGACCGATTGCTATTGACCAAAAAAGGCTAACTCAGTCTAGTGGAAAAATTCATCACCTGTGACATACTTGAACATGTAATAGATGTTCAAGTCATAGGCTGTAAGAAATCTCACCTGTCTTGCAACACCTAAAGAACGAAGACCACGATCAGCAAAGTTATCGATGATCTCATGGGCCTTTTTGCAAGCATCACCTTTGAGTTCACAGAGATCAATAATCTGGCATACGCAACGGTTATAGACCAGTCAAAAATTCCAAAACAAAATGCAATTCATGGGAAAAATTGCTCATAGGGAGGAGTATTAATAATTGCTATATAACTTACTTGCTCAGGTGCACCCTTGCTGCTTCTATGCCAATTGCCATTATAGTCAATGTAGGTTATTGCAGTTCACTTATCCACTGGACTGAATGGCAAGAAATGAATCTCATTGATTCTTGCTCTTGCCTAAAAGCATCACATGAAAGCGAAAATAACATCTCGTTCAACAAGCAGGCATATAAAAAAGTATAAAATGAAATATTCTCCAGTTAAATACTTCCTTAGGATCGCCCAACATCCCAACGATTGAAGCATCGATGGCATCCTGATTTTCGACACTGGAGGCCCGAGCAGCGAGCAAGACAACAGTGTCCTTATCACCATCTTTCACAAACACCTGTGATCATGAGAGCACATTCATCATTCCAAAGTTTTTTTAGATTATGACGTCTCTCCTGTTAACACCTCGTTTCCACAGCTTTTTTTAGGTCATAAAGTCCCTATTTATTCATGTTTCTGAATCAGTTATTCAAAACACCTTCGTATCGTACTTACACATGAGGTACACACACATTCGTTTTTCCCTATCAGTTCTTGAATGCACAGATGTTTTCGGTGTTTTCTTAGCACTAGTCTAATTTCAAAAGTTAGCCATAGAAGTTTCGAAATCCGGTTTCTCTGAAGACTTTAGAAGAGCTCATTCTGAAAACAGAACCACACATACTGTTCTGACATGGAAAAGGAAGCTCTTTGCTCTTTTTTTGGCCTTTGGTAAGTCATGAAGAATGTTATCGAAAACTTATTCCGAAAACAGAACCAAATAGGACAAGTATTGACAACTGACAAGAAAAAGAAGGTTCTATGCTCCTTTTTTTGCCTTCGGGTCTTTATGGTACTACACAAAGACTACAAACCTCAATCAAGTTCTTGTCCACTGTGAGCTTGTTGAGGGTGAGGGTACGAGTCTTGTCACTGCAAAGAACATTCATCCCGGCCATTTCTTCAATAGCAGTCATCCTCTTGGTAATGGCACCTTGTTGAGAGAGCCGGTGAGAGCCGATGGCCATTGTCACAGACAACACCATTGGCACAGTAATTGGAATCCCTCCGATGAGAAGAACCAACAGATTATCAATGCCATCTCTGTATTCCCTGCCCAGGATTGGGTACATCAAGGCGAGCTCAATCAGCATACCCACGACAATGGAGCAGATGCAGAAGTTTCCAATGGTAGTCAACACCTGATGAAGTATTCAATAATGAGGGATTAGCATCATTTTAAAACATAACTAGGTCGAACTTTTTTTTTACAAAGTGAGTATATTGGAAATTTCGTCATTGTTTGCCTGCTATAAAACCAGTAATTTGCTGGGGTTTGCTTTGAAGAGCAGTAGTAGTACCTTTTAAAAATGACCCACTTGGTTGGTGCTGTCAACAAGGTGGGCAGCCTTTCCAAAGAAGGTGTGGACACAAGTGGCGATAACCACAGCCTCAATTTCTCCTTGCTTACAGGTGGAGCCGGAAAAGACCTCATTTCCGGGGTGCTTTGTCACGGGCAAGGACTCACAGGTAAGGGCAGATTGGTCAATCTTAAGAGGATCTCCTTCCAAAAGATGAGCGTCTGCTGGGACAATATCGCCCAACTTAATGTTGATTATATCTCCTGGAACCAAGATTTCTGCCTCCTGCTCGCTTCATTTGCCATCTCTCAACACCTTCATCATTCTCAAAAAAAAATTAGCCACAATTTGATTTCAATGGACTCACCAAAATGCCATGTTTAGCTGCATTTCTCAAGATTTGATATTGGAATTTATTATCTCAGAACACTCGGTCAGTCAATGATCTTCCAAACCTATTTTAAATACTGTACACTATCTAACAAAACATCACAAGTAAGTTTTTCGTATTGCCGAAAACCATTACCCCAAAAGGCAATATGATTTGAAAACAATCAGGGTATTTTCAGAAATAATTTCCTGAGCAACCGGACAACAACGAAGTGGCGAACGCTGAGCACTTAAAGTGCTATACCACTAATGTGCCAGGTTCGAATCCGGAAAGTCCCCCTCCCACACCGCTACTATCGCAAAAAATAAAAAATAAAAAATCCTGCAAAGTGTATTCGAAAACTGATATTGGTTGGTGCAATTTGGTACGAGTAAGGGTGAAGAAATATAGTACCTTGGTTTTGGGAGCCAGACCTCCCATAAGAGCAGCTGCTGCATTTCCTGCATTATTTTCTTCAATGAAACTGATGGTTGAGTTGATAATAAGCAGCACAACAATTCCCACAAAGTCTTGCCAGTTTGGAGGCTTGCCCTGCACAATTCTACTCTTCATTTAGAGAGAGAGAGAGAGAGAGAGAGAGAGAGAGAGAGGTGTAAAATACCCCTCCATTTGCCAAAGCAATGGTCATAATGGCAGCAGACTCCATGACCCATGACAGAGGATTCCACATAAAACCCAAGAACTTGAGAAGCTTGCTCTCCTATTAGGAATTTCATCATACAGTTCGGCATCAAGAAGTAGTACAATGCTAAAAACTGCAAGTAAAAGTAAAAAGAAAACAAAGGAATGAATCCAAAGTTGTGCCTTTTTCTCTTTGAGCTTGTTGAAGCCGAAGATTTGGAGTCACTTCTCTCCTTCCTCCGTTGACAAACCTTCCCTCATACATTTTAGCTACTCGAAGACTTCCTCGATGGCAATGTTCTCCTGAACACCACCCATACATAACAAATTCATCACTTATCATTCTCTCGATTTTGTGAGAATTTCAAGATGGTTTGCAACAGAAAAAGAAAAGAAAAGAAAAGTAGAGAAGAAGAAGATAGAATGTACTAATAAGTAGGTATTTGAGCTTGATTGGGAGATCAAAACACGCCATATCATTTATTTATGAATATTGGATGTCGTGATACGAAAGGATTTGTGCACCATTGGAACCATCCGTTCACCAATTCAAATTAGATTTCATCTCAGTAATGAACGGCTTGAATGCTAAACGGCGTTGGATTGCCAAACGAACGGTTCAAATGGTGCACAAAAAGCCCATTTGACTCCTTAACTATTTATCCTACATCCTTTTTTAGTTAGCCGTTCCAAATTCGTTATCTTTTTCATTCACTCGACTCTTTTACAAAACAAAGGAATCGTAGCGGAAAATACTTTTCTCTGATCACAAGCCTTGTGATATGTGATACCCGCACAACACCATCCCCAGTATAAAGAAAATAATCAAGAATGATGCGACAATGTTACTTTTGAAATTACTAGCTCAATGATCTGGTGATTGATTCGAATTACAACAAAGAAAAACCGTAAATGCATAATATTCCCTCCGTTCTAATTTTGTATCAGCATTTCCATATGAAAATTCTGTTTGCATAATATTCCCTCCGTTTTAATTTTTTAGTCCATTACAAAAAAAAAAAATACGTGCAATTTCCAGATGACAAATAACATATTTTCCATGCATAATTCTTGAATTTTTTTCTTGCAATGAATAAAATATAACAATTATCCCTTTGAATGGTGTAGAGATAAATAAATAAAAAGTATGCGAACAAGTACTTTTTTTATGGAGAATAGTACGTCTTCTCAATTCCGGACTAAAATTTTTGGGGCAGAAAGAGTAATACTGTAACGAAAACACAAGAAAAGTCTGCATTGGTAGTTTACAAAATCCAAGGAGAGGTTAGCGGCCGCTTCCCTCAATCTCTCTCTCTCTCCTTAATTCACCTCTCTCTTAATTCTTTTCTCTCTCTTCCCACTTCTCTCTCTCTCTCGGTATTTAGAAGCAGCTCCCAATCCCAACCCTATAACTAACTTTTCTCACCCCATTGCGCGGGAAAAGGTAACGAACTTGGTCAACAGACAACCTGTGATCACCCGTTTTGGTCTTCCGTTGGCGACCGGTAACGTGTCGGTTATTGGTTGTTTGTTTCGGCTTTGGGATGTCCAAAATCTCCGTTCTGCCTACTATTATTAGAAAGCATTTTGCTCTCGTAATTGTCACCAGAAGTCGCGGCACACGCATGCGGTATAAACTTTGGTGCCAAATGGTGAAAATTTTATGTTGTTTTGCCGTACTAATTTTGTTACGGTTTATATTTTTGTGCTACTACTTTTCAGCTCTGTTCGTTTAACAGTAAAATATTTTACTTATTTTTTTGTGCTTGGTTGAATAAATTAGGAACAACTAAGGGTGCATTCTTTTGGCCTTAACTTAAACTTAAAATGAGAATTTTGTCTTTATTTGAATTTTTTTCGCATTTGTTCCATTTTATTTTGGGGTTTTGTTATCGGTGATGGTCGGATCATAAAAAACCATATCAGCCATTTTAATCTATAACATTTTTTAATCTATTGTTTGGGTATTGGTACTGGATTAGATTTACAGAGAAGAGGAAAAAGAGAGAATTTTAGATGATGGTACAGTTCTTTCAGCTGGTTTGCACGGGAGTTGTGGTACGTGTTCCGTCACGGAGCCAATTTCTTCTGCCGCGCTTTCTCCTCTCATGTCACTCTTCAATCTCTCAGGTGCATCTCTCTCTCTCCAAATTTGATTTCTGTAATTGGATTTGGTGTGTTAACTCTGTTCCAATTTTTTGCCATCATTTTGTGTTTGTTACTGGTGATTGAACCCAGGTGATCCAATTGGATAGATGGCTTCAAGTTGAAATTTCAGTCATTTGAGGAGAAAGGAATTGCAAGATTAAATCTCTGAAAAGGTCAATTTTAATGTACCTGTTTTTTAGAAATTTTGTTGATTTTATGCAGCTTTTGGGGAATTTTGTTAAAGTTGAATGTTTGCAGAAGTTCATGATGGGTCTGTCATTGAAGGATTAAAAAAATCAATAGCAAAATAAGAGTTCCTTTTGCATCTTGAATATGATAAAGGTACCAAATTCATTCCATTTGTTCAATTCAATTTCCATAAAATCCGTGGTTCGTTGAAGTTAACCAAATTTTTTTTCAGTGTGCGAAAGCTCGTTCCTTTTATGAAAGAAGGCGGGTTAGTCTCTATGTGGTTTTCAGGTTATTTTACACCCCTTCTCCCTCTGTCTGCAAATGCAAAAACACTGTTATTCTCTAGTTTGCTGTATAAGTGTTTTAGAATTCTTCACTAATTGTTCTAAAGTAAAATTTTGTGTTCTAACAAGAAACTGTCTCCTGACAAAATTTTGTGTTCTAACAAGAAACTGTCTCCTGACTCTCCTCGGTTAAACTGGTAAATTTTCTCTCTCCTCGTCTTCCATGTTTGATAAGTGAATGGCGTTCGTGATCTAAGCATGTTTGGTAAGCAAAATCTGATCAAATGTCTCATTTCAAAGTAGCCATAAATTATAGTCTCGAGTTGAGTTTTTCTGTTTTTAGTATTGTTAGAATATAGTAATTATATAATATCATAATCGTCCTGATATGAATATGATATTATATGATTGGAAATTAACATCTACACTCTCATTTTTACCACATACACTTTAATCATCCTGATATGATTATGATATTATATGATTGGAAATTAACATCTACACTCCCCTTTTTACCACATACACTTCTTTTTTTGTCTTTATTCATGTGAATTTACCTTTTTGCCCTTTCATAACACTACAACATGAATGGGCTATTGTGAGGAAATTATTTCCTCGCTAAAGCACCAGTTTTCGTCGCTAATGGTATTTGTGAGGAAACATTTCGTCGCCGATTTTTCTTGCCTAAACCTTGTCGCTAAAACTATTTGCGAGGAAAGTTATTTTCCTCGCCTATTGTATAAAATAGGCGACAATTATTTTCCTCGCTAAACAAATTAAAAATCCGAAAAGAAAGAACCCACTTTCCACATCTTTTGAAGCTCCTCCGTGTTTCACACACGCATCACCTACCAACCGCACCGCTTTGCACATCTGGGCACAATGTGAACTTTTTATTATATATCATGATGTTATCTTGTCTTCCACCTTTTCAAATTAACATTCCAACATTAAGATCTTTCGAGATTTTGTACTCTGAACTTTGTTTGAGCAAGTCCAATATTAGGCTAGCACAACAAATTTTTTAAGGCAGGTATGTGCTTGATATTTTTTTCATCTTTTACTGATTTTTTTTTCTTTTGATTATAATTTTGTACTTGTTAGACTCTTCTCGTCAAGACAGATAATTAATCTAAAAAATATCATATTATGAATAATGAGAGGCATCACCGTCCAAGACATTAAGAGTAAGTTTGGCATAATTTTATTTCGCTAAAGACAAAGGGTATTATAGATTCGTAGTTATTTTTTAAGATATTTTTGTCATTTCATAACTATAAAAGTATGAACATAAGTTGAAAATATTCAAATAAGACCATCCTAAAAGCACTAAAGACAATATTTTTTTGGGTAGTGATAATATCAAAATCATTTTTGTTGGTGCCAAAACTCTAGTGCATAAAAGTCTTGTACGTTGCAAATTGTACAAGACTGTGCACTAGAGTTTTAGCACCAACAAAAAGGGTTTTGGCATTATCATTTCCCTTATTCTTCTTTTTTACATTGTTTACACAAAACATTATTTCGGTAAGTACACTATGTTTAAGTTCAAAAATTGAGCATAGTTTCGTAGCTAGGGGACCAAAATTATGAGACGTAGTGAGTATATAAATACATACATATCTGAAAGCGTATAACAATCACCCTAATCAGAGACGGAACCAGAATTTCCTACACGCAGGGGCCGAACTATAAACAACAAAATTCTAAAATTTCAAGGTTTGAGAATTTAATTGTTTGTTTGATTTGGGTTTTGAGAGAAGTTTTCTGGGTAACGAGTGAGAGGGATAAAAAGAGAAATAAGACTAATAATTGAAGAGATAACTTATGAGAAATCGTGCGCAGAGGGAGAAGTTGGTTTTTGTGACAAAAAATGGACACATTCTAATTCTAAAGCATTTAAATGTCTAAATAACACCTGATACAAAACACAATATTTATGTGTTCACACAAAATACAACTAATATTGATATTGAAATTTGGGAAAGAAAAAAAAAACCGAAACTACACAGGGGCCAAGGCCCCCGTATGCCGAACTCTAGATCTGTCTCTGACCCTAATAGTAGTATATTTAATTGTGTCAATTATCCCTCATTGAATTACAGTTTGATACAATTAAAGAAAATCATGGCTCACACTTGCTAGAGTGGGCGAGCCTATAGGATACAAACAGCTAGGAAATTGTATTTTGTCGCCTATAAGATACAAACAATGAGGAAAATACATTTCCTCACCAAATGAGAATAATATGCGACGAAAAACGGTTTATAGGCGACGAAATTTATGTTTTCTCGCTAAATGGATATAATTTGCGACAAAAAGTATTTTCCTCGCCAGTTTTGTTATTAAAGGCGACGAAAAAAATTTTCCTCGTTGATTGTGTACTATTTGCGAGGAAAAAGAGTTTCCTCACAATTTTTCCTCGCAATAGACTATTTGTGTTGTAGTGTAAGTTCATTTTTTCCCACATTAAGGTGCAATAGAGTAAATTCACACCAAACAAAGACAAAAAAAGGAGTGTATGTGGTAAAAAGGGAAGTGAAGAAATCTTTACCTATATGATTCTCTTGATTTTATTTTGAATTGTAATTGATTACAATTTCATTATAATTAGAATGATTCTCTTCCGTAGCTAGTCTACCTCTCTCTATAAATAGAGGTCTTATTGGATATATAATTCTATATCGAATTCAATAAAAAATTTCTTCTCTCATATTTTAACAGCTGTAACCATTTTTATTTGTTTCCTTTTTTAGTTCATTTTACTTTCTCATAGCTCGTTTTATAAGCATCTCTTATTTGCTCATTTTTCTTGACAGGCTAACCATTTCCATGGAATTCCTTCGAGCTCTTTGGGACTTCTGCAAGGGAATCCATGAAAACTCATTGTAACACTTAACAAGGAATTAACAATCAAAATTTCATTATTAGTGCTTTGGATTTTAGCTTGATAGTAAGGGAGGTGTGTGGATAATAATATTATTCTTATTTTTTTTCTCAGCAAAAGAAATTCAAAAATCTTTGAAAAAGATATACAAAGATTAAACGAACCAATGACACAATAGCAATCGTCACTTGAGACCCACAAAAGGAAGCCAAGGTGCCCACCAAAACAAAAAAGAACCACCGGAAAGAAACGCCCAAACCTAGCTACCAAAACACCTCCAAACCTCAAAATCCAAGTACCAACAATATTCTTTTTATTATGTTTGTATGGGTATCACTGGTAAAAATTTGTTCATTTCAAGTAGGTTTATCTGATCACGTTAAGTTTGGAAGCCTAGGTTTGGAGGTTTCTTACTGCATATATATAATTTTTGCAGTTATTATTATTATTATTTTAAGTTTAGTCAGTTATTCTTCATATAATCTGGGAGTTTTTAAATATTCATCTTCAGACCTCACCCCACGTAAGTATTCATCCTGGTCATTTTCCGGAGTTATGTTTTCATCCTTTCAGAATGTGAATTACCCATCTTACCCTTTTTTATTATTATAAAATATTCATATATGTTTATTGTTTCCTAAACTAAGGGAATTGTTTCCTAAATTAGGGGGATTGGGATGAATATAAATATTTGCAATTAAGTGAGATATTCGGGGAATTTCAAATTTTCAAATGTTTAGGTTACCAAATCCACTGATTGGGGTTTCCATTTAATTCGGGATATATACGATTTTCATTTTTACATGTTTTATTTATTCTTAATATTTATTCCATAAAAACATCAAATATTCAAAACATGACGTAATTCCGAGCAATGAACATAACTGATTCATTCACATGACATATCTAGAACATGAAATCATGATTTTCATGAATTTGGCATCATATTCATGACATATTTCGAAAAAATATGGAATCAATTCCATAACATGACATATTTCAAAAAAAATATCTAAAAAAACATGACCTATTCATTTTTGACTTGTTTCATCTATTCTTAACACTTATTCCATAAAAACATAGCATTTATATTCAGAACATGACGTAATTCCAAACAATGAACATAACAACTATTCCATGCTAACATAGCATATCTAGAACATGAAATCATGATTTTGGCATCATATTCATGGCATATTTTGGAAAGAATGTGGAATCGATTCCCTAACATGACATAATTTGAAACAATAAATCAACTGCATTTTTTGCCATGTTTCATCTGTCCCTAACATGTATTCCAGATATTCATATTCAGATTTGTTGAAATCAAAGCCTTCTTTTCTTTTTATCTTCCTCTGCGATTAATCCGTTGATGGAGAAGCGAAGCTCCTTTGCTGTATAAAATAAATGAGAAACAGATGTGCCCTCCAGTCCTCTTTGCTTCTCCGGCACAGATCTACACCATCGTGTCCTCGTCGAGGGGGCCGCTGCTGGGGACGGATCCTATCAATGAGGTCCATCGGTGATGGCGGAGAAGGAGCTACGGTGGACGGCATTGTTGGACCGACGACAATCTAGTGAGAGTAATCATATGGCGGCGGGGTGGATGCATCGGGCCGCAGTGGTGAATTCCAGAGAGAGAGAAAGATAGAGGAGAGAGTGTGGGACTTTGGTGGTGGAGTTGATGGCAACGATCAACTCTCGTTGCAAGCCGCTGGGATGAGATGGCCTCCGACCGGAGAGAAGAGACAGAGTTGATGGTGTATTGGGTGGGTTGCAGGATGGGGGTTGTTAGGTTTAGTGGGGTGTGTGTGTATATATATACCATTTAGGAAATGAAAATGATATATACAATTTTCATATTTTAGGGGGACTTGTTGACTTATGTTTCAATCCCAAATTTCGGTGATTGTGTGTGTGTGTGTGTGTGTGTATATATATATATATATATATATATATATATATATATATATAGGGCATTATTGAAATTATAAACGAGTGAGGATGAAAACATAAGTACCAAAATTAAGCAGGATGAAAACCTACGGAAAATGAATTCTGAGGATAATTCTTTAAGTCTCCCTATAATCTGATGCGAAATAGTGTGACATTACCATGTTTTCAATCTACTTTACAGGTAGGAAGTCATGGTTCCATTTTGACTGAAGAAGAGATGAGATGCACTCTTTCTCCCCTTGGAAAGAAATTAAATTGTATATGAGTATACAAATTGACTAGAAATAGTAGATACGTCCATTTTCGTGTTGTTCCTTTTCTACTACTCATCACTACATGAACAAACAATGTACGCATATTAGCTTCCCGACTAACAATTACACAATGAGCACGCAAAAATGTGCGAAGCACGAGGATTACACCAGTAAGTTAAAAGAATGAGTAACAATTCTTTCTTCTTCTTTTTGATACCTCAAATGTCTGAGTTTAGCTTAAGTGCACCGACAAATTAATCTAGCAATTATCCAAATTTAATTTCTTTTGACATCCGGAATTAATTTCCCGCTTATGTGTAGAAATTTTGGAGGGGGGAGAAAATGAACTCCAAGTTTTGACTTGGTTGTCCTTTTTTTTTTTGACAAAATTGACCCACCATGAAATATATAGACTCCATGTAAATATGTGATTCTGGAGTAATACGAAGCACCATGCCCGAACTATTGAATAAGTACGCGTACCATATAGGCTAGTACAAGCCAATGGGCAATAAAAATTTGGAACGAAGTCCAAAAGAGAAAATGGCTATAGAACCAAGCTATAAGCTAGCTGTAACAAGCAGGGCTATGATAATTGTAGCAGGCCGAACATGAGTTCGCCACGTAACGACCGAGCCCGTGCTTTGCCGAACGCGAATCTTCAGCATGGCTCCCGTCGCTATTCTGCGTCAACCATTTCCTTGACCACGGACTCGTCGTCGGGTCGTCTCGTTGTCGGCCACCTTCCACGGCAGGTCACTTGTGACTGTCCTCTCCTGTCGATCTGGCGCCCGATAGACGAAGGCGTGTTCGGCCACCCGCAGAGCAAGGCCACTGCCGACCACGGCTAGCCGCTGGTTTGCATATCTTTCCACGTGTAAAAGCGGTTATAACAAACAATGATCATGAGCGCACATGGGTGTGACAGCTCAGCCCTAAAAACGGTTACCAGATCTATTTGGTGACATCATGATGATACTGCCTGACCCGTGTAGGGCACGTGCTGGTGCTTGGAGAGCAAGTGAAGGAGCTCTATAAATACCTAGCAGAGGAAACCCTAAGGAGGTACAGACCATATACTCACTCTCGTAATCTTCTGCTTACGCTCTCTGCACTTTACTCATCCTCACGCCGGAGGGCCTTGCCGGGACAATCCCCGGCCTGGTCTTTAGTCGTGCGCTCATTGTGCAGGCGAGGAGAAGACTCGACCACCAATCCACCAGCAGAGGAGGAGATCGAGGATCACGGGCCACACAATAATTTCATTTATTTGATAATTTGTGCGAAGCCTTCTTGTCCTGCATGTTATCCCATGTTTTTCAGCTTTATACATAATTGAAAGGCAATAAAGCAAAATAGAAAAATTCGATCAAATGGCATCCGAGTGTTTTTCCCCTACTAGCTAGAAGCCTAATTTTTTGGAGAGCTAGTTAGCGTACGAGAGACCTTGATATCTTTGCGAAGATGACGTTGACTCATATGATGCTCAAGAACTTTGGGCAAGTTTGCCCGAGTCTACAATTCCTTGATTTAAGTCATTGTCTACGACTCACCAATTTTGGCATTGGAAAAGCTTTGAAGCGATTCTATTCCCTGTACCGCTCCTTAACATTAGCGGTCTTAAGGTTTCAGATGTTTTTGGGAGATATATTCTAACCACTCTATAGTGAATTTGAAAACTTTGAATGTTCTTTTGCACTTAAATTAAACTTAACTTAAATCTGAGAATTTTGTCCTTATTTGAATATTGTTTGCATTTGTTAGTTTTGCTCCAAATTTTTGTTGGCTATTGATTCATCTCGATGAGAAGAATCGGAAAAATAAAATTTCTTTACTTTTATCCAAGTATTTTGAGAAATAACCACTTTTTATTTTGGACTCAAAATACTTGGGTAAAAGTGATTTTTTTTAACTTTTCCGATTCATCTCGTCGAGACGAATCAATAATCCATAAAAGTTTGGCGCATAACTAAGAAATGCGAAAAAAATTCAAACAAAGAAATGACAATGATTGGAAATAGGTGTGAAATCTCCAATATTTGGACATTGGATTTTGCAAAGAAATGACAGATAAAGGGGTAATGGAGGTGGTGATGAATAGACTGAGGGATATAAATCTAATTGGGTGTAAAGAAGTGAGCACCTATATTTTACCTCAAATGGTGTTGTCAATGCCCTCCGCTGGGAACATTGAGGCTGGTTTTCCTACAGTTATCCTACAGTTATCCTACAGTTTTTATATATATATATATATATATCTCCTACCGTGAATAATAAGGGGGAGGCTTTCGGTGTCCCATTTTTCAATTTGGGACACATTTGCCCCTCAATTGCAAACAGTGCAAACATGGCCATCTGGGTAATTCGGTCTTTTCAGGGTAGGCAGAATAGGTGGATCTTATTAGGCCACGTTCCCCCTCTTCGTTTCCTCCGTCTGCTTCAGATGCAAACAGATGTAGAGAGAGAGAGAGAGGGGGAGGGAGGAAGGAGTTTTGGGCGAGTTTTAGGGTTCCTTTCGTTCCTCTCCGGTGCCGATCGCCGTCGATAGGTGACTGTTTTGATTGTTGTTTTCCTTATGCTTTGTTCTTAAGCCTTGTTTTCGGCGTTTTCCTCTTCGATTT